>JAPDSC010163328.1:31664-50042 GCA_026290005.1 Latrodectus geometricus
CCCCCCCACACACACAACATTCCCCGTCGATAAAAAGGAACAATATATCCTAAATATTTTAAACGGAAAATTTTCCAAAAGATGGTCGCCAGAATTGTTTCTCAAAAGGAGCTGGTACAACCCAGGAATCAGCTATCGGCGAGCAGCGATCTCGAGAAGAAGTTTTATAAATAATTTTTTAAAAATTTTTCTAATTCAAAAATCGAAAATCGGGCTTCGAGGTCTGGTGGCCAACCCCTTAGTGCTTCCGTGTAAAAAATTCCAGGTCCCTGCGTGCAATAGATTTGGCTGGAGAGCTCGGTCAGACGGACAGACACATTACACTTGCTTTTATTATTATAGATATAATATTTCAATTTAAACTTAATTTCTTTTCGGAAAGCTTCTCTTAGATGTTGTTTTTATTACATTATTGAACTATAGCAATGATTATCAATGTATTTTTTGGCATACTGGTTTGTTTATGTAATTTTAAATACATTTTTAGGAATTAATTTGTAATAGTTAATGAATATCGAACAAAAAATTGCATGGTAACATGTACGGTTTCAGTGAAGTTTCTGGCTAAGGAAGGCAGGTGATATCGAGTGAAAAATTAGGCTGGGGGTTGGGGGTAAGTAACATGAAGTATCATATTCAACTGCAATTTCAAGAGCCGTTACTTTTCGCTATCCAGCTGTCGTAGCCGCTCGCGTAATTTTCTTTCACCTGCGTTTTCCAACATTTAATTTTCCCCCTACTCTGCGAACCCTTGCTTTCGAGCGGACGAGTGATAATTTTTACTTGTTCTTTTACTTTTTGGCAACAGGCAAGCCGGCTGAAACATGTCGGAAGATGCCATAGTAAATTCTTAAAAAAAATATTATATAATTCAAATTTTAAACATTTAATTAACATGAAATTTTAAATATTATTATTTTTACCACCAATTTTTAAAGAGCTTTCTTATAAAGAATATAATCTGCTTAAAAATGTTTCAGCCTTTTTTTCCGCATTCATGTTATTTTTATTTCTAATTTGTGTTACAAGACTTCTAATTTTCCATGATCTAATTCCTTTCAAAGCACAGTTGTATTATTGAATATTTGTTTATTATTTTTTATGCTGAAACCGACATAGCTAATTTAAAAGAAAAAGATAAAGGTTATAATATTAATTCAAATATTAATTTTCAAATTTTGTTCAATTTAATGAGAAATAATATCTTTCATAATTAAAAAGTTAAAAATCTGTGCTATATGTCTCTCTCTCATTCATACAGTCACACTAAGCATAACGTATATTCTTAAGTTTTAGAATTTTCGCCCTGTTTGTTTTATTTATTTATCTATCTGTTTTTTATTAAAAATTTTATTAGCTTTCACCTTAAGCAATGCTTTGGAGGTTAGCTTATTGGTATGTAGTATCGTACAACTGCTTTAATATTTCTGAGAAACAACTAAAATGTCTTATAACATATTCATTAAAAGATATTCCACCATTAAGTAAAGTTATTCACGTTTTGAATAATTCGATTTGAAGAATATACCACAAATAATTTTCTTTGAAAAGAAATAGAATCAGGTTCGATTATTGCGATAAGATTTCCGGCTATTTATTTCTGTCGGTCAAAGCTTCCAAATGCCGCAAATCACTTTGTTATTTTGATACGCGGTCAAATGACGAGATCGACACCTGAGCTGGCATCATGCTACATTATAATGTTTTTAAAGCCATTAGAACTTTTCAGAATGGCCATCTTCAGTACGGTCAGATATCGAACCCGTTATCTTTTGAACACGAGAAGCTGAGCTGCTAACGAGACAAGATGATGAGTGACGAACTCGAGAAAAAACGAAATCTACCCTTGTCCCTCTGAATTAGTTTTGGTGAGGAATAAGTGACTTGACAAACCAATAAACCAATCCGCACGCGAAAGCGACATTTTTATCCACAAGACTCGTGGGGCTCCATTATTACGCCAATTTTAACTATCTTATAATGAACGTTGTCCATGTGGAAACTTCCACTCAACTAGAAAACCTCTCCGTTCAAACTTCCCTTCAACCCCGTCCCCCCATTCCAAAGAAAGATAGAGACATCATGTTTTCTAATTACTCGAAAACTCCATTATCCAGACCACTTTCTGGAAATAAAATTGGTAAAAGTGAGTCGTAAATAAACAAAAGTGGAGGACTTGGCGCAGCATACGGCATCTTGAACGCCAGCTCATAAAACCTTCATTTATAGATAGATCTATCTTTTGGCGACTGTATTTTTGCGCGGTGATAGTTACACGCTGTTTTCCGGCTTTAATGGTCAATCATTATTTTCAGACGACTCGGAGGGCTATAGCGGGGGAGCAGAGCAGGGGGTCGTGTTTTACCAGAATGGAATAGCGGAGATGATAAGAATTTTATTGGTCATTTAAGGGGAAGAGGGTGGGGTGCGGACAAGAGAGGTAGTATTGAGATGGTTTAATACGCGTCATTAACTGTTGAAGGAGATAAATTTTACTCACGATGATGATTCAAAATCAATAGCTCAGAAAACAAAGAGGTTTAAAGAAAAACAATTATAGAGTTAAATTAGATTTGTGTATTTCAATTCTTCATCCTACTGACTTGAATTAAAACTCGGGTAACTGTAATCTGAGTAATATTATACTTTTTATATAAATATTTTAGGCCCATGGTTGTCAGATCGGAAAATTTTTCACAGTTGTAACTTAATAGGAAAGGTGGTTACTAACGCGATAGGGAGTTATGCCAGGTTTCATATCTGATCCAGAAAAATAATATGATTGCTATGAAGGCTTTCACATATTAAAACAGCAGTAGTGTTCAACATCTCTCCACTAGTCTGACGGGGATTTGAGCATTCCAGCTCAGATGTAAACATCGTGTTTTAACCGTAGTTCAAGATCACGAGGCAGTTAGCTTTATAACTTCAATCGATAGAAATGGACAGTTCGAAATGTATCGCTGTAACCTTACGTCATCTGCAGTGTGAATAGAACATGTGATATTCATACTTCGTGACGAATACTATGCTTTCATTTTGTGTCTCAAGAGTTTCCTTTCTTATGTTTTATTTTCAATTTAAATTTTTATATATTAGTTTGGGGAAAAAGTAATCCATTATTTTTTTGGTAGACGTCAGTAGTGATCGATATCTCGTGAGGTATCTATCAAACAATTTCAGATTTATGCTCGTTGGAAAGGTGACATTTGACGCTAAAATATCCTCTTGCGGTTTTTTGTTTGATTCATTCAGTGACGAGTACAAGGTTTTAAAAATGGAAGACAACAAACAGAAAATTCGATACATTTTCGTTTTTCTCTTGTAACGGCGAAAAAGCTAGCCGGGTGGCTAAAATTGTGAAAGGTGTTTATCGTCCTATATAAGACTGTAACAACCAGTTACGTACAATTTTTGTTTCGTCGATTCCGTTCGGGTATTTTTGATGTTAGAGATGCACCTCGCATGTGGATACAGCATCGTCGAAAATGTCTATAAAATATCAAACATGATCGAAGTTAACCGCATGTCAGCAGTCGTAACGAGCAAGACCTAAAAATCTACATGAAAGCTGTTTAAACCTCTTTACAAAGTGAATCCAAAAGAAGTTACATAAAGTTCACGTAAAAATAATGGATTTCTTTTTCCCCAACCTAATATATCTTGAAAGTTAATTAAAATTATTGCAGATTATGCTTTTAAGGAAAGATAATTTATTAATTGCAACATAAAAGTTCTGCTTACTTTTTTATTTCATTACAAACACTACTTGGTTAATAGAGAGATGTGTTGCTAGAGTTAAATAAAGAATGTATTAAAAAAATGATAATAATAAAAAAAACTGAATAATTTAATTCCTTGTAATAAATGAATTTAGAATATCCTTAATGGGAAAAAGCATTATTCTCACGTCCTACAGTTTAATTTTTAGTTCGAAATTGGGAACTGTCATGCAGAGTAGAAATATGCATGTTATGTTTTCGCTACATTTACTATTTTTACTGAAGATATGGTGTTAAAACCAATATCAACCATGTTATTTGATAGTGGCTTTAATTTACCAAGTGTTTGGTTGAATTTATAAGATTCGGCTGGTGAGAATAATGTATTGTTTTATTTTATTTTTTTCTTTGATGCTATCTATATTTCCTAGACTCTCACTTTTTCCAAAAGATTAATTCAGCCAGGATCTATGATTTAAGCGAATTCCAAACCATTGCAAATATTCACTCAACGATGAGTCTCGAACGGACTTTAATGAATTCAGTTCAACACGCTATTTCAGTATCGTTGAAATGAATGCCAGAACACTTTTACTTTGTTTTTCATGTGGTATCAAGACTAAATGTAATATGAGCTAAGTATATCTGTACAATTATGCCTTTTTGTTGGAAAATGTTAAACTTGTATAGTTCTGGTGTATAAATGGTAAAAATTAAAACTTCTTGGAATATTTTCGTAAGAATAGTAAAAACAATGAAGACAATGCATGTTTTTAAGCCACTAAAATTCAGCTGAGATGAAGACAGTGCAAATTTGTGATTGGAGACTTCGAAACTTAGCTATGCTTAGTTATTGCGATACATGTCCTATTGCTTATCTTGTAACTGAAGACGCTAAAAGATTGATTTCGCGTAATGCATCGTAGTTTTGAACTACGGTCTTGAAACGAGGTTGATTCTTTACCTGACTATCTCTTCTCCTCGTCAAAGCAGACCAGCGAAGAGACATTGGAACTTGCGGAAATGTCGACCGTCCTTGCAAGACTGCTGAGTCAAGCATTGAATCCACACTTTTCTTTAAAGATATGACAGTCAATTTTCGGATTTGAACTTCTTTTTCTAATTACGGCTTAATATTTTCAACTGTATATCGAAACTGTCATATCAATTAGAATGATGTAAATGCTAGATAAGAATTGAACTTATATTAAATAATAAAGCAACCTGACTGTTTTGTAAATTTTTATTACTTATGTAAGCAAAGTAAGTCTTATATTTAGAACAGATTACGCTAGAATTATAATATTATCGTTTCAAAATAAACAGATTTTTATCGAAGTGGTTGCAATATCAGACCTCTCGAAATCGTGACTGCGTTGTGAAAGTTGTTACAACTCAACTCGTCTTATCGCTCCATGGAGCGTGGGAGTTTTTTTATGAGCAGGTGTGTCATCCAACACACAGGTGTTCATTTTGTGCGACGATGACGTCACCGAGCAGAGCTTGCGCCTCTGACTCAAATAAAATATCACATTTGAGAGTGAATGTTTCAGTAAACATTGCAAAAATGTGAAATATTATGTTTATGAAAAATATAACGCAATTTCACTTTCTTTTTTTTTTAACTAATAAACAGGATTATTTTTACAGTCAAGATTTAAATAGAATAATTCTATATTTTTAATCTGTTGTAATAATAATACCCATGTTGTAGCAGTAATATAATTTTAATATGATTTAACACCTTTATCTAATTATTTTTTATTTTGAAATAAAATACTTTTTTGATTACTCGTGATATTAAATCGAGCATGTAAAATTAAAAACGCATTTTTTGCTTAGTTGAATATAAAGCGATGTCACGCCAAATATGGTTTGCCTTTTTCGTAATACACTTTTCATTTAAAACCAGTTTATATTCAATTCAAATGTTGATTCGAAGAAGGTAGTTGGAAATTATAATAGAAAGAAAGAAATGAAAAACTAGTAGTGTTTCTTCCATCAAAACATATAACTGCACAGTTTAAGAAAAATAAAACAATTCACTTAACTTGGCACTAATATTTGATAATTGGCTTTATGAAATGATTATCTTAATTATTTAAATTTGTTTGAAAGCATTTTACAGTTTAAGGCAATCAGCCATGTTTTGCCATTTGAGAGAATTTTCCCATTTATAGTGGGTCATGCTCACTATCGCAAGAGATAAGCCCGGAAAACTTTCAAACAAACATCTTGACAAACATAGAAAGCAACATCTTAAATCTATTTTTCAATTAAGTATGGTATCGAATTTGAGACTTTAAATTATGAAAACAGCACTCTCACAATGGTGAACCCCGTATAATGATATTTTTAAAACATTAATATTATCCATAAATGGAATGGAGGAAAGACCATTGTTCTGAAGTCTTTTCACGTTAAAAATTATATAAGTTTTAATATCTTCCATCGGTGGAGCTTGGAGAAGAAGGTGCCAGCTCAGATGTCGACTTCTTCACTTGACTGTTGCGGTTGTTTCTGATGACACTTGGCAACGCCAAGCCCGCCCGTCCGAGACAAGGCGAATGAAGTCAGAGAGAGAGAGAGCGTCTTCCGTTTTTGAATAGAGCACCTTCATACGAAGGTAGAAGTACGACTTTCGATTCATAGATGGCAACACCATCTGAATCTTCCGATTTAGAGATTGAAACCAGTGAAGACCCAAAGCCTGTTTCCAACCACCCCCAGAGGTATTAATTCGTAATGGGAACATGGAGGACATTGCTACCCGACATATTTTAAGTGCCTCAGTTGCCATTAGTGAACACGACGTATCTTCGGCTAAGCCGGGATTAGAACTCACCACCTTTTGGTAACGAGAGCGACGCCGTAATGTACCAGACTACCGTGGTCTCGACCACTTGACTGTGTTTCTATATAGTGAGGGGTTGGCTGTATTTAGCGACTTCGTTCGGTAGGCATCTAGAAATGTATCACAATAATTTAACAGTTTTTTTAATTTAAAAATGATATCACCACAATTTTTTATATATTGAAAAAGTATCTCTCATCAAATTAAATTTACACAAAATGTTGACTGCTAATTTTTACTTTGTATTCTTGAGGTCTTAATTTAATTTAATAACTTAAAAACAATCGCTAAATCCCACTGCTTTAGATTAACGAACTATATATTTTTATTGACTTTCAAAAGCAATAGTTAATCAACATTTTAATAAACGTCTTCTTTCCGTTTACTCAATTATTTTAAATAAGATTATTCCAGACGAGAAATTCGATTCTATTTCACCCTAAATCGATACGCTTGAAATAGTTTACAAGATTATCTTTATCGTTTTTCGATAACCAACATAAAAAGAAAGCTAATAAGGAATATTATGCTTCAGATTTTGTAATGAAGTCTTATTTCACAATTAAATTATACGTCGCGTTCGAGATTTCTATTTTTATTTCACTTCAGTTTACTAAGTGGAATCGACGTAGTTTGGAATAAATATATTCGAAAGATTACTTTGCTTTAATTAATTGGTAACAATTGTCCAATTTGTAATTTTATATCGTGCATGTACATTTCGAATTCCTTTCCGACATATTATAATTGAACTAGCTAGAATACTTTTTTCATTTCCTTTATGGCATATCTTTTACGGTCGTAATTACACTGATTAGTTTTTTTAAGTACTTTAAATCTTAGCATAAAAGGAATTATTTAATTCAAAACTTCCTTTAAAACCTGTTATTATCGTATTATAGAGTCAAGTTGCGACTCTCAATTATTACAATAAAACTTTCAAAAGAAAATTTTTTAAAGTTAATAATCTAATAATTATGTATGGTTAATCTATATTAAAAATGTTTCAAAAACATTATAGAACAAAATAATTGAAATTCTGGGTAATTCTGAAATTATTTCTCATTTAATTAAATTATCCTTTTATTATTATTATTTCATCTTTTGGCGCAACGAAGTGGCATCTTATACAATGATGCAGCCAGCGGGTGTGTGCCATCGTCACCCCGCAAGTGAGTGATAGTAATCTTCATAAATAAAAACAAGAGGCATATAACTTTCAGCAATATCACTTCCCATGAAGAAACCTGTGACTACGAACTGTTTGCTGTATTTTTAAAATTTTTCTTATATTAGGTTGGGGAAAAAGAAATCCATTATTTTTACGTGAACTTTATGTAACTTCTTTCAGATTCGCTTTGTAAAAAGGTTTAAAACAGTTTTTATGTAGATTTTTAGGTCTTGTGCGAAGCTACGACTGCTGACATGCTCTCAAGTTTGATAATTTTTGATATTTTATAGATATTCTCGACGATGTTGTATCCATGCGAGGTGCATCTTTAGCATCCAAATACCCAAACGGAATCGACGAAACCAAAATTGTGCGTAACTGGTTATTACAGTCATATATAGAAAAATAAACACCTTTCACAATTTTAGCCACCCGGCTATCTTTTTCGCCGTTACAAGAGAAAAACGAAAATGTATCGAATTTTCTGTTTGTTGTCTTCCATTTTTAAAACTTTGTACTCGTAACTGAATTAATCAAACAAAAAACTACAAGAGGATATTTTAGTGTCAAATGTCACCTTTCCAACGAGCATAAATCTGAAATTGTTTGATAGATACCTCACGAGATAGCTATCACTACAGACGTCAACCGAAAAAATAATGGATAATTTTTTCCCCAACCTAATATTTTGTAGGTTCAAGTATAGAATAATATATGCATATCATTTTATTTGATTTTAATATAAAATACCTTGCTGAACCCTTTAACAATATTTTAACAGAGATATCGAGAGTTTCATATTTTGAAAGTATCTGAATCTCGAATCAGTGATTCAAGAATCAAATCTGTAAAATAAATAATTTAATACAATTCTTTATACATATTTTATTTGTTCAAATAGTTTACATTGAACAAAATTTGTCTTTTGTGAATGCCTTTTTAAATAAGTGATGAACAAAATAATCTTTATCTGTCGCGCCGTTTTTCTCAAACCACGTTTATTGAAGAAACAGATGTTTCGCATTCACAACAAGAATATGCACTTAATAATTCATATTATCTATATTTCATAACTCTGATATTTACAGAGCACTCATAAGTATTCTCAGGTTGAAAGTTGATAATAAGAGTTGTATTTTAATCAAAGCACTTGAAAACATTTCGCTTTTAGCAAAAAAATATATTATTTAATGTAAAAGAAAATAATGAGTATTGCATGTAGTTGAGTTTTTTGCATGGCAAGTAACACAATTTTATGCTGTTATTTTCGGAGATAACTACAGACAATTTATTTTACATTTTCGAAAGAGATATTTTGTGACCTATTTATATATTTTCGAAATACATATTTTTTACAGTTAAGTTCTAGCCTGGATTTTGTTTTAAAAGAATATATTTTGCGAATGACAAATTATCTATCGCTTTTTGCTTTTTAAAAATTATGTTCAAAATGTGATCTACATATTTTTTTACAACAATTCATATTTACGCCACACTAAAATCACACATTGGATTGTTATTGGTTATTATGTTCCAGATTTCCTATTTCTGCCGACAGAGAAAACTAAACCTGGTCAAACGTTTTGACATTTTCTCACCACGGTGAAATGAAGAGAGAGACATCTAAACTTTCAATATTTTCTCTACTCCACAATACACCGATAAAGGAATATTGGTTGCTATGGTACATTTTAACTCACAGTATACCTGTCTGCCCGACAGAGGTTACAAACACACTACTTTTATGACATATGAACAATGTTAGCATTTTTTAACCATAATCAAATAACGAGGCCGACATCTGAGCTGGGATCCTTTTCTGAGAAATTCCATTTTACACCAATGAAGTAACATTAATATTTGTGAAAGATTAATGTGCAGAGGATATCTTAGCATAAGTCTTGTCCTGAATCTAGTATTGAACTTGCTATTTTATTATTTACTGTTACTAAGCACTTTTTATTGTACGCATTAGTTGCTATTTTTTCATTCGAACTATTGTGGTCTTTTATCAAGAGGATACAGTAATTATTTTATATATCTTAGTGGTAAATAAGTTCAAGTAATATGCTTTGCAGTGTCAAATATCAAACCTTCCTAATTAAATTAAATGATTCGTTATTCATCATGCATTAAAGCGCTTTATTTCGTGAAAAGTCCTACATTTGATGATAGTCCTTTTTAATAACAGGAAATCTTTCCCCTCTTTCTTGCACTCACGTTTTTTGTAATGAGGTTTTGGGAGTCTTCCAGTTTTCTAAGTTTCCTTTTTTGCGACACAAGATACCAAAGTTCAACATTTATGAGCTTTCCTCCCCCGAAGCGGTTGGTTTCCAGTACCTTACAAAAAACTGTAAAAATTAGATTTTTTAATATGCAGTGCCAAAAAATATTTCATAATTTTGAAATAAAAACATAATGTACCAATCGTGCTGATTTGATTGAGAACAGAATTGCTATTGATTAGCGGATGGTAGTAGATTCGATATTCGAATCTGCATAAGAGCAAGGTTCAGATAACAAGTTCAAGATTTAGATTTTCTTTGAAGTCCGATATACGTTAAAAGTTTCGTATGGTCCTAGACTCCTTCCGTCTTTCTGATAATTGAAAGGCGATTGCCAAAAACGATTGTAGAATGTCAAAGAAACCAAACCAATATCCTTCCGTTAGTGTGGCGTGTTATGGAGTGGGGGGTGATGGTTCTAGCACCGATCTCGTCAGTAGACCGTGATTCAAAATAATGTGACAATCGGTCGTACTTAGACTTCAATTGGCAGAAATAGACAGCCAGATATGTATTGCAATAACTTTATTTTTCATTTAAAGTACGCTTACGCTAAATGATAAATTTTGAAATTCAAAAGTTAATTTATATAAAGATATCTCTCTCAATGAGCCATTTAAGAAGTATATTTATAAACCATTTGAAATAGCATGGATTTCCAATTCATATTATAAAGCTGATTTTTATGTTATTATATAGACTAATATTTTTTCTTTTATTTTAGGTGCTTAGAGAATATTTATCTTGCCACTACTTCGTTCACTATCCAAGGGAAATCTTCTGTGTGACCAAGTAACTTCATGTCTGTCGATCAAGTAAGTCCATCTCTTTTCTCAGAATCGTATTCATTTACAATTTTCCGAAACGTGCTTGCTGCCACAAAGAAGAGGGGAAATGACGGTTTCCTTTTTCCCTCTGGAGTATTTGTCTCCCTCTTTGTTTTACCTTTTCTTCACAGATAGGCCAATAAGCCGCGGGATTGCGAGTAGATCAAAGCGGGGACCTACCTATTGATATGAGCCCAAAAACGTATTGTTTCGTGAAATCCTTTTAAAAGAAGTGGACATGAGTTTAAAGAAAAAAAAAATCAACAGGTATTTTTGCTAAAAAAACGAAATGTGTGATCAGAGAATGAGGAATGACGAATTTCAAGTTTCTATATCGAAAGAGAAAAAATAAACTTCACAATTTGAAGATGTTTTCATATTACGTTGGGGAAAAAGAAATCCATTATTTTTACGTTAACTTTTTGTAACTTCTTTCAGATTCGCTTTGTAAAAAGGTTTAAAACAGTTTTCCTGAAGATTTTTAGGTCTTGCGCGTTACGACTGCTGACATGCGGTTAACTTCGATCATTTTTGATATTTTATAGACATTTTCGACGATGCTGTATCCACATGCGAGGTGCATCTCTAACATCAAATATACCCGAACGGAATCGACGAAACAAAAATTGTCCGTAACTGGTTGTTACAGTCTTATATAGGACGATAAACACCTTTCACAATTTTAGCCACCTGGTTAGCATTTTCGCCGTTACAAGAGAAAAACGAAGATGTATCGAATTTTCTGTTTGTTGTCTTCCATTTTTGAAACCTTGTACTCGTAACTGAATTAATCGAACAAAAAACCGCAAGAGGATATTTTAGTGTCAAATGTCACCTTTCCAATGAACATAAATCTGAAATTGTTTGATAGATAACCTCACGAGATATCGATCACTACAGACGTCTACCGAAAAAATAATGGATAACTTTTTCCCCAACCTAGTATTTATATTTTAGTGTTTTTTAAAAACATCAATTTCTTAAAAAAATAATTTTAATTGTCTTTATGGAAATAGGTGTAATTTAAGTAATTAAAAAATTTTTAAATTGCAAATTAATATTGCTCCATTGAGTTATACTGCTTTTTAATTTCCCATTTCTATACGGAGGGTCTTTTGCTGACCTGGACATTGAGTAATTGACGTTCTAATTTTCCATTCAACGATTCGTGTATTCGATTCGCATTTCGGGAATGGATGATTGTAGTAATTCAGAATACATTTTAAACTATAGTTTCTGTTAGAATGTGCCATCGTATGTGACTACATTGTGACAAACAAATATAAACCGGGACTCTATGTTCAAATCGCGCAAAAAAATCTTGTATGGCAAAATTACATAATTATAGAAGAATGAATCAATCAGATTGCTGTTTAATAGATTGTACAACTTAATAAATTAATAAGATAGATATTTATATTATTGTTATTTTTACCTTTCATTAGATCTACACACTTGATTCTTTGCGACATTATAAGCGATGATATATATTAAAGCCCATTCGTTGCTTGAGAATTACAATTTTGTCAATATGTAACCAGCTAAGAAAGCCAAGTCGCCATCTATGATATCCAATTAGATTGTTCTTTTTTCTTTCTTTCTTCTTTCCCCTCCCCCTTCCAAAAAGAAACACTATTCCACTCAAATCATAGAAAGAGTAATTTGTGTACGCAGAATGGTACTATAAGAGGTTATATACTAAATAGGTCTATGATATATAACAAAATTACATTTTCCTTTATCGAAAAAATATTTACTTTTATGGAACTACTTTGATATACCCCCAAATCGGAAATTTGGAGACTTTTTATCCTCGCCAGGCAAAATACCTGTTTTTGGTGCCTTTTTTTCTCGCCCAGATGGATTCTCGCTAAATACAAATAATTAATAACAAAAAACTTTTAAAAAAAACTCAAAAAATGGTACAAATTACAAGAAAATACTAAATTTGACAACAGCAAAAACCTAAAAGCTGGAAAAATCTAAATTGGCAACACCAAAATAAGAAATAGCAACCCTAAAAAGTTCGTAGGGAGTGCCAGATTTGGCGCTTAATTTTTTTTTTGGGGGGGGGGTATATAAAAGTTGTTCCACTTTTATTTATAAAGGAAAATTTATTTATTTTTATAAAGAATTTTTATACTTTTTCTTTATGCACCACTTACTTCCTGATTCAAGTATCTAAAATCTATTAAATTTGAGAAAGAGAAAAATATTTATGGCATCAGTTTTTGATTAATCGGCTGTATCCCAGTATACGGTACGCTATTTTTATACAAATAATATAATTATACAATATACAATTAATTTAATTATATAATATAAAATTATATTATTTTATAGAAATAATATAATTTTATACAATATTATATACAATTAATTAATAATTGTATATATGCGTACCGTTGTATATATGCGTATCGTACAAGGAGCGTACCGTTCACTGGGAATTAACCGATTAATCTTATAAAAATGAAAGTACTTAGTTATTCAACAAAAATCAAGTTATTGGCTGTCTCCATAATTGGCATCCAAATATTTATATTCATATTCATTTGTTAAATTATTATGGGAAAAAAGCGTACTGATCAATAAAATTGAATTAAATAAACTTCATTTATAAAATTATTTTTTAATAGAAATGTAAGATTTATTATACAAAATCATGCAATGTTACATATATGTGTTGAAGACTGAATAGAGTGATATACATTTGTCTCTAATTACACTAATGTATAATATTTGTATCTAATTAGAACATTCAAATATAATGATTAAGGTTACTTGTATGGCAATGCCATAGTATGCATTGTCATGTGATGGTTGATTTATTATGATAAGCAACATTTGGAATAGAATTCTAACGAGGGAATAGAATTAATTTTAAAATGCGCATAATATGTTAAAAGAAACTTACTCGCTGTGAATGTTAAAAGAAATTTAGTTAATATTAAAATATAATGCTTTGTGAAAAGAAAGAAAAAATATATAATTTTGAACAGTTCCGACTGCTTACTTCTGTCAACTTTTTCCTACAATTTAAACCACGTCTAGTGAAGAAATCAACATTTGAGTTGGCACTTTCTTTTACTTGCCGTACCAGCGGAGAGACTTTTTAACATGGGGTTAACGTTAATTGTTGAAACAAATGCTCGCGTGATTGGCTCTTAATTTTTTTTCATCTTCTTATTACCTGAAGGTAATGAGTTCAAATCCCGGCTTAACCGAGGATCCGTCTTGCTCACTGAAGGCGGCTGGGACACGTTAAAGGAGTCGTGATCGCAATGTCCTCCATGTGAAATGATACCTCTGAGGTAACAGACCAAGTATTGGGGAGTTTTCTGGTTGATTCTTGCTTTTAAATTACGAAGTCTCCCGCCCGGCTGCTTCTATCTAGCTGGTAGAGCCCAAATCAGGGCTAGGTTTTGGGAACCATGCTGATGCAACAACAACAATTTAATTTTTAACAGTAATTTTATTTATTATTATTAACTGTATATATTCATAATAGTCTAGTCATTGAATCTCACGTGCTTCTGCGTGGCATATCCAGAGCTTAATCTCAGTTGCTATTGAACAACAGGGGACAGTTTTTGCATTTCTGCTTTCTGTATGGACATCTGTCAGGGGATGGTGCTTAAAAGTTTTCAGTTTTTCTCATTAGCAAAACGTCAATAAGACCTATTATCGTCGCTAAGTCCACCCGAAAAGGAAAGAGAGGAGGGTGTTAAAATGCCACAGAATATCTGGTACGTGATGTCAACATATATTTTAATACGTACGACAATTGTTTCTAAAAGAAGAAATTAACAATATGATTTCGAGGAAAAGATTCAATACTAGTTGGTTGCATTTTTATTTGTTTAAAAACCTTAAAAAGAGATTTTAGAAATCCCTTTTTCTTAAACCAATGAAAAATCTTTAATTTTTAAATATAATTTTCAAATTATTTAAAAATTAAAAATTTTATTGGTTGGACTCAAAAATACATATATGATATGTTTCAAATGCAAAAATTAACATTTGATATACGTAGTTTGTTTTTACACACGAATAATATGAAATCAACATTTTTGTTTTATGATGCTTTCTTAAATTTTTATAAGATCAGCTATTACAAGCTATAAACAACTGTAGGTTCTTTTAAATCTTTCACTATTATTCATATTTGAAAACTTCAAGTGTCGTTATAATCATTAAACCCGGAACAACCTCAACAGCGGGAGATGTTAATTAAAAATATGACAAAAGATATTTGAGCAATAAGTTGCTGAATTTATTCTTGCGGCAGTTAAAACTGAATGGCATATAATAAAACAATTTAACTGCCCCATTTACTTCGGCACCATAATTTCGATTAAAAATTAAATAAAAAAAAAAAAGAGATCTCTCATCCTTTTCTCAAGAATTAAATAAAGTGCAGGAAATATTTCATCCATTTCGAAAACAATCGATATTTTTTTTCTATAGATGATCTTTTCCTATTTTTGTGCACTAAAAACAGAGTCTCTCTCTATTATTGTTATTATTATTATCGTTTGTGATCGGTAATTAGTTTAAAGAGATACGATTTTTAACGGTACGCGTCATAAAATTTATTTCTACAGCTATAATAATTTTTAATATTCAAGCGAATATATATATATAATTCAACCCCACCTCCTCCTTACCGTCAATATCATAAACCGTTCTTCATTGAGTTTCGGACATTAATCGCTAGAGGGGGCTCGCGAAGCCTCATAAATTATGCAACAGCAGTACTACCACTAAAGACAAATGGTTCGCATTAAAGCCGATGCTAATTGCGAATTCGTGTTGTCTAGAATCTCTATTATTATCTCTGTTTTATTATGCGCCGTAGATTTGCGCCATTTGCTCCGCATCGCTTAATTTCTCTCCCTTTTCCCCATTTGGTGACTAAGAGAGAATTTTATGGCTCTCCTTTTGGGGAAGGGGGGTGCACCCCTAAATTTTAAAGAAATTTCTTTATTTCTTCCCGAAACTCATCCTAAAGAGTGAGTGAATTCAGAACCTTTACCCCCCCCACCCAACAAACTTCCGTGCAAAACTCCTTTAACTGTAATAAGATGGGGAAAGTTCGCTTTAAATGGTTCTGAAATAATCTTCCATTTGATTAAATCTTTTTGATTTGCTCTTTTCACAGCTGAAGCCGTTTAATTAAATTAACGGATTTCTAAATAAAGGTTTGAGTTAGAGATTCAATTGATGAAATTACCCTCAACTAAATTTTAGATGACTAAAAACTTTCGCTTCATGCAAAATAAAAACTTAAGGTTCACAGTTTAAAAAAAAAAAAAAAAAAAATTTAAAAAAAAAAAAAAAAAAAAAAAAAGAGCTGATTTGCAGTATTGCTATGTATAAAGTTTTAGCTACATTAAATTAATTATTAAATTGTAAAAGAATTCGTTAATTGAAAATGAAATGATAGAGGTTCAGTGGAAAATAATTTATATACCGAAATAATTTTTATAATGAAATAAAGACCAAAATAATAATCTTCTCTCAGAATGTATTGAATAACTTACTCTTATCAACTGTTTGAAAAAAAACCTTTTCAAATTAATTTAAAAATGAAACAAATTTGAGACCAAAACTTTTGTTCCATTGCCGAAATTGAAGGTGAAATTTAACTGTGGGTCAGAATTACAAAATATGTGAGATTTGTATTATAAAATTTTGAGTCGTAAGAATTACATAATAATGTAAAGAAATTTAAACTGTATTAAGTAAAAACTTTAAATCGTCCTTGTTGATTGAAACTTAACCATGAAGTGGATGTTTTTCTTTCTCCCTGTCTTGTCCTATTTTTAACGTACAAATGGCTTGAACCAACGTGAAGTGTCTTCTCAAACCATGCTGTTGATTCTTGCATTGGACTTCGACTAATTTTTGATTTCGAATGTGAGTCCAAGTCACCAGGTCACCACCCGAAATGAATGCCATGTGTCCGAAGCTATTTGATGATGGTAAAACAGTTCATATAAATTTGCACGCAATTCGAACTGGCTTGTGGAGCAAAATCGTTTGCATTCGCAGGACAATCAATGTCTTAAGAATGTTCCTAAAAATCTTTTGGATTTCATATAGAATGAGTTGGTGCCACCGATTCATTACACAACATGGTTGTTATGTGTTCAAAACATTTAACCATGGTAAAATGGAATGGCTCAAATCCATTCAAAATCGCTTGGGAACCATGGTTATTGCTTTCGCGTCTCATTCGAACAAGTTGAATCCACCTATTCATCACTCAGTTTGAAGGACATTTCTTCCAAGTCAATAGAGCTTGCTTGTGACAACATTAAAATGGTCAAATCAACGAGAAAGTGGTTTCCTGTCATAAATACAATAAAATGAAATATATATTAAGCTATATCTGAATGATATAAACAACCACTTTATTCTTAAAAACAGGTAGGAAAGCAATTGTCACAAATATTCGAAGATTCCCGAAATGCCCGGTGTCTACTTGATACTATTTTCTCTCAGAACACAGATTCAAAAGACTATGTTAATTTTATTTAATCTTCCTTAATTGACTCAGTGACTGCCTTCCTCACAGGTTATCTTTGTTTTAAGCATTCGTATATTCCTCCGCTGATATAACATGGAGAAGAGAATATCTTCTCATATTTTTACCAGTTTCGTCGTCTAAATTTGTGTCACACTCACAAAATCTGGTCGATTGATAAATGGATAACAGGTGCAATATTCCTCTAAACACTAGTCAGCACATATTTAAACCAATTCCGAAGTGAATTCAAGCTGCGTTACATATTCACTAACTATTTTATTGAAGTCAGATTCTTTATCAACACAATATATTTACGCTACTAAATATATAGATTTAGTCTCATATGTTTTCATTACATGGCCTAAAATGTAATGATGCCATTTATGAAAACAAAATTTAAGAAAGGTAAACACATCAGAGTTGATGATTTGGTTTTACCAAACTTTTACGTTTATTGAAAAGAAGCAATTTGAAACCGATACGCGTTTCCCGTAAATTCAAATCATATTCAAACTGAACTTAAATTTCCTTGCCAATCACTTTATATTCATCTCCTTTCTATCAAATATATATATATATATATATATATATATATATATATATATGTATATATATATAGTGTAAAAAAACTCACGTTAATTGTCGCAAAGGCTGGCGACAATTTCAACATCTCTTAAGGAAGGAATCGATGAATCAGTTGCATTTACATGAACTCATCCACTTTACCGATTAGTCATACAACCTCACTTTCCCTCCCTCACCCGACGATGGAGGGGAGATCCAATTCATCCACCCACTTGTGTGAAAATTTCCATTGACAAGGAGTGCTTTGACAGGGGTGGACACAAAGGGGTTGGGACAGGCGGCCCACTTCAAGCGTAATGCGAAGTCTATTACTCGTGAATTGAAAGATCCCCGATGTAATGGCTTTCTTCTAATCTCGTTAGAAAGCTGAGACTCGTAACCGAATCTTCTGCAAAAAAA
>JAPDSC010163328.1:67312-94327 GCA_026290005.1 Latrodectus geometricus
TATATATATATATATATATATATATATATATATATATATATATATATCAGCTTCATCTATTTGTCTAGAATCTTATTTCTCAATCAGAAAGTCTTCAAACATCTAAATGTATCTGTATATCACGATTTCAAACTCCGCGGAGGAATACCCCTCGATCCCTAAATACTCCATTTATAACGAGAGAAATATGAAAAAGTCTTTTAGCTAGAAACTTTTTCTGTTTTCTTCCCTCCCTCTTTGCAAAAAGTTCCAAAGGAAAAATATGATGAAACTGCCGGAATGGGGTAGAGAGAAATGAAATTGATGTCGGTGAAGCAGAAAAAGTGCTGAAATTTTTGCTGAGTAACTGTTTCTAACAAACACTGTGACCGTCTGTGTTGAATTCTAGTATCCCCCTCAGTATCCCGTTCTTGTGTCGAAGTAAGGGAAGAGATAGTTTTTCTGTTTACACTTCCCACATTCCATTTCGCTTTTTCTCGAATTATGAATTTTTTAAAGTTGATTGGCATACGTTCACATATATCTATGAATACTCCTAGAAATACAAATTCCTACATGCATCGTATCATCTTTTGAATCTCTCGAATCGTGGAAAATATTTAAGATTCGAAACTCGAATGTTATAGTATTTCAGCTTTATGAACTGACTTTGCGTTATGAATTTAAAAAAATCTAGACATAAGTACATTAAATTTTAAAACTATAAAATTAAATTTGAGTATATTTCGAGTTAACTATTTCTGCCGACCGAAGGCCTAAACATTGTCAACCCCTTTGTAAATTTTGTATGAGATGAGATCATAACATGATGATCATAACTTGAGAATGGGATCATAACTTGTTTTTCACATTTCGACGTCACATAATCATTGAAAGGTCTTTGGATCTTGCAAAATATTTAATGAGACTAGTGCCTTTCCCCATGGTACCTGGTACCGTGATGGTCTGGTACTGAATACACTTATTTCCACACAAAAGATTGATGTCTTTCACCACCATCTCTTAATTTTAATCTACGATCAAGTGACGTAGTCTATATTTTTCTGTCCAAGTTTCTATGCAGCATCTCAGGAGAAACATTAAGCGTATAGACTCTATGACTGTCTTTTCTAGTTCTGATATTAAAGTGGTTACTTTCCAATTTAAGAATGCTGCTTTCTCTCAATGAGACTACTTAAGTCTATTTTTAAATTATTAAATAATTTTATGTGAAAAACTTTTTGAAATAAATCAAGTATTATGTAAATGAGGTTCAATTGCTTAACTATGGCCTAATGGTAAAACTGAGATCTTCTGAGAGGAAAATCCTGAAGTCAGTCACTGTTAAATTAAATATGGTTATTTTTCTATTTTTTGCACGCATGCTTGTCAGTTTGGTACTTGGGAGTTTTTCGAGCTTCCTCATGAATGTAATTCACTTTTTTAAAAAAATTTCTTCGGAGAGTAATAAAGCATTTTGTCTTACTGCTAAGCTGTGCGTTATGTGATATCACATGGTATTGAAAATAACTACGAGAATATTTTTTACGAAAATGTTTGCTAAAATTATATTTATATTCATTATAAAGCTAAATATTTTTCTACTTAAATTTTTATCAATGCATTTACTTTAGTAAAACTTTACACTTTTTTCAACTCCAGAAATATTTCACATGGCTCATATTGCCTAAATTGGGTGATTTGTAATAAATATGTTACAGTTACACAATGATTTTGTCGATATATCCAGACTGCAATCTTTAAGAAATTCGTGAATACAGATATTGCATACACTATAAGCTAAAATTCTATATTAATCAATATCCATGACTTTTTTCCGGTTTATGAACCCACATAAACTGCATGAAAAAATGAAGTGCCGGCCTGGATTTTATTGCTCATAATTTGAATAGCATAATACATTTCTAAACGTTAAGCTTTTTGGGGCCACACATTATTACTAGAGAACGGGGCTTGTGCTTTGCATTATTTGGTTTCAAAACAATGCGTGAATATAGTTTTTCTTGAAAGTGAGGCCAATAGTTTATAGAGTTGTTTTCGAAAGAACATTTCATTTTTCTGTATTAGGAATTAGTACATACAGTTTTTAATTCATTATTTACCATTTTTCTACATGTTTTTCACTATAAAAATATGCTTTTAAAAATATTTCAATTTCAGAGTAAAATAATTTTTTTCTTTATAACATAAAATAAGATATAACAATGATATAAATAATATGAGATTATTTTAAATCTTCAGTTTGGACAGTTCTAGAGAATAAGATTGAGTAAAAAAGTTATTGTGTATAACTAAAACTGTTAATGAAGCTAAAAGATTGTGTTGAGTCATTCTCGCTACAAGAATAATGGTATTTATATTCTGAATTTTATTAAAAAAAATGTCATCAGCTGATAATGATTTCAAGTTATTCAACTGAAACACGTTTTTATATTTCTACATTAGTGACCTCATTAAAAATTAGTGTCATATAAAGAGCATATGCTTAATATAACATACCGACTATATAATAATGAATTGTTAGAATAAAAAATCTTTTTTTTTTTTTTTTTTTTTTTTTTTTTCAGACATTTCATACTCCAAGTTTCGGAGACGAAGAGTTCGAAATTCCACCACTAACGTACGCGCCAACTGCCGCAGCTACCAGGTGCAGCGGTCAAGGTGTTTTCGGAAATCAGGTGAGTAATCTTCCTACATTATGTTTTCATTAAGAAATAATTATATTATAATGACGGTGATTATACGATTTTACAAAAAAATGTGAAATTTAAATTCGTGTTATTCACAAAATGAAGATTTAAGTTAGGTTAGGTTACCTAGTTTGGCTGATTTTTTTCCAATATTTATTATTCAGATTTTCAACTTTTTAACCTGGGGTTTTGCATCAAGATTACTTATAATATCGGATGCTATTAGTAACTGAAAATTAACTGAATTTGTATATATACATGATTTTTAAATCTAGTTTAAGTTTCAGTATTTATTACATGGACAATTTCTGACGATTTTTAAGATCTGAACATCATTGATTATAAGGACAATCAATAATTTCAAAAGCAATAAATACTAAGTCTGTTTTAAATTATTAACGTACGGAAAATTCGACAAATTTATGATTATTATTATCAATATAATTTTTGTTAAAATTTTATCAGTATTAATTCGACTTTATGCGAATTATTTCTGTTTTCTTTAAATCTAATTTGTGTGAAAAAAGCATTTTCGCAGACGACTTTTTATTTCTTTGAACATTTTTTTATAATCAAAAAGTAAATATAAAACTATTGAAGTTTCACTTCAATAGTTTTATACTTACTTTTTGAAAAGCTTTAAATCTTTCATTTCCAAATTCTAATTATAAATGCATATTTATATTTATTGTGACAGAGATTACTTTGTAAGTACTTATTATTATATTTTTTATAATTTTAAATTTGCTTTGGTATTTTCTGCCTTTAAGAATTAACAGAACACACACATTATAACCTAGCATGATTATTTTTAGTCTAAAAAATTTAAACTTGTTTATAATTGTAGTTTTAGAGTTTATTTTGGTAAAACTAGCCATCATAGAACTTGCATCAAACATCATGTAAAGTTTCGAATAATTTTGTACTTAATCTTGTTAAATGTTTTTGAATACTTCTATTTTAGAATTAAGTTAATCACACAAAACTCTTCTATGCTCGCCAAATAGAAATTCTTCGCATTAGAACTCAATGGAACAATTCAACAGAGCAATTACAAGTTTGTTGTGATGTAACAATAATAGCTACGAAGTTTTATTGCAAAATAAATGAAAAAAATGTAAGAATGCGTTGTATTTAAAATAGCTGTTGCGCAAGTATTCCGAATCTACTGATTTGGGCGATATTTTTGGAGATTTTGTAATCATTATTTTTTATTTTCAGAAATTTGACAGTTAAATATGCAGTAATGACCAAATTTGGTTGCCTTTCTAACAAATTTTTAAAGTATATGTCTGTTATTTTAAATATATTTGGAAATATGAATACACATTTTTAGTATATTACATGTCAAATTTAATACGGATTGCCGGAATTTTGGCTTCTGTTTCTAATACTGCTCAGCATGCCGAATTTATGTTCAAACGCAAACTGTTCTATAAATCAAAAAATTAATGTAACAATTTATATTTGTTCCACTTTAGATAACAAAAATATATCGAATAATAGAAACAGTATAACTTGTCTTCAGAATATAATTTTAGAATGAAAAATTTAAATACATAACATATATTATCGCTTTATTTCACTCACAATATTGATTCTACATTAGTTCACAATTAAAATTAATTTGGGTAAAATTGATTCAAATTTAGAATAGAATTATTTATTATTCGAATACTATATTGCACATGTTTAGTTAAATATTTATCTTATTATTACGTAAAATAAATTTATGATAAAAGCAGAATTTATGCTAAAAATATGAAAAATAAAAAGCAGTTATAACTAGTGCTGTATCCAAATAAAGTATAGACTGTATGTATCAACTTCATTTTGAATGAAATGAATGCATGTTTAGAATCATTCATTATTCTGTCGATTAACACTAATAATATAAATATAATTTATAATCGATTATCATTATTATTTCTCCAAAACGCGATGTTAAAATTAAAATAATTACTTAACTTTATGTTCTTTAATTTTTAAAATGTATGTGCATGATTGTATTATTTATTGTAACCGTAACGTTGCCCAAATAAATCATATTATTCAATAACTGGACAATTTTCCCATCCTACTCCTCCTCCCCTTTTTACAAATGTATTCTTGAATTGTATTGTTCATATAGTGGATATTGTTAAAGGTGACCCAGAAACAAATGTGTTATGTTTTATCTTTTCATGATCAAGATTCCTGTGGAATATTTAAAGCGAAAGTTGAGCTGCGATCAGATCTGTGTGTATTTACCTCAACAGGAGGAGACCTTCTCAGATTGCCAAATTTACAATCAGCACGTAAGATCACTTTTCTCACTCTGTTTAGTAGGCCATGAACATATGTCAAAACTTGTAACTAACATTATCCTCTTTCTGCTTAGGAATGTATGAATGAATGTTGAAAAAGACAAAATTTAAAGCCAATACACATGATCATTTTTCGCACTCTTTTTAATAGTTATGTATAAATGTTAAAAAAAAAAAAAAAGAAGATATAATCCTTAAATAAAACATAAATCAAACTTTTTCTCATGTCGATTAGTAGTCAGTATATAAATGTAAGAAAAAGTAAAAATTACTAAGATCACTTTGCTTATTTTGTTTAATACGATACATAAATGCAGAAAGAGTCAAAATTTGTAACTAATATGTACGATCACCTTTTCTTACTCTGTTTAGTACTAGCCATATATAAATGTATTAAAAGAAAGAGAGAGAGAATTTACCATTAACACACACTATTTTATTCTCATTCTGTTTTGTAAGATATTTATATGTGTAGAAAAGGCAAAATTTAAAACCATTACGGAAAATCGCTTTTCCTCACTGTCTTTAGTAAGCCATGTATAAAAAGGGAAAAGAGACAAAAATCTAGGCAATCATTTATACTATATCTTTTATAAATTCAAATGTATTTTTTTACAGCCAAAAATAAATGTATCAAATTTTTATTTCGTTAATTAGTAAAATAATTCACTTAAATTATATGCGTTATCGTATATTAATCAAATCGTTCAATGAAACATGAAGGTACCATATAAATTTAATACATTTTTTTTTCAAAAAAAAAAAAAAAAAAAAAAAAAAAAAAATTAGAAAGAAAAACAAGAAATTCTGATTTGAAATTATTACGTTTAATATAGTTAAGAATATTCTTAATTAAAATCTTTCTCTTACAGTCGATCCTTAATAAAATGAGTTTCATGAAACCAATGAAAATAGTTTATTACATAGAGGTTTCGTTGTAAAGAAAGTCTTGACTATAATTTTCATTATGATATGTATTTTAGCGAGATTTTAACAATTTTTCATTACGTTGACGTTTCCTTTGTTTCCAATTTCACTCAAATGTGACTTGATAGCATTTTATTGTTTTCTTTCATTTTTAAATAAAGACAATTACTATTAAAATATTTTTATCTTAAAGTGTTGTGGAATATTTTATAGATTATAAACAAATGCAAATATAAAAACAAATTATAAAATGTTAATAATTCAAAATTATAATTTCAGTGATAATTTCCGTGTTTTACTTAGCAATAATCAAAGATTTTGCATGTAATTCTTATCTTTTAAATAATTAATTATTTGTTAGGTATCGAAAATGAACACTGTTTCATGAATGCATTCAAATATACATAGAATTTTTTATAATAATTAGTTACTTTAGAACATATTTAAATTTCAGTATTATTTCACTTGCCAGCTCTTATCGACTTATTAATGCTCAATATTAATTCGATGTATGTTAAAAATCAAATATATATATAGATATAAATGCTCATAATAATACTTTACTTTTTATCAATGATCGGGAAACCGTGGCTCGCTAACTAAATATGACTTTTTGGCTCCTATACAAAATAGCGAGCCCGGTCACGTAGAAAAGGTAATCATAAAAGCACAAGAGAAGGGATGTCAAATTTTATACAGGCATGAAAGCGTATCCACACACTAGTGTTATTCTTATCCATTGTAAAAACTTCAACCGATTTCATAGTTTTGATAGTATTGATTATACATCAACTTGTAAAATCGTAGTAAATACCATTTATCAAACTTTAGTTACTGATATATAATGGAATATTTTGAATTAATATACCATATACAATGGAAATTTTAATTTAAATAAGAATTTAAATAATGTAAAAATGAAATTTTGTTTAAAATATCAGGAGTTTTAGCTTCTAGACCTTTTAAATTTGAAATTTTCTCCCATGTCTGAAACAAAAAAATTGCAACTGAATTTAGGCAACATAAAATACACATGTTTGGATTGCATATAATTTGAATTCTTATTAGAAACGTCTAAAAATGTCTCTTTAATACTGACATTGTAACTTTTAACTCATATTGCAGGATTCATAAAACATAAAACAATCATTTTCAAGCATGAACCTTATCAAAAGTAAATTGAGAAGTCTTCTTGGTGAGAATTTATAATCATGCTTAAAATTAAAAAAAAATAAAATAAAATAAAAATAAAAAAAATTGCAACTTACAAACCTAAATTCCAGACACTTTCCAAAGAGATGCAAGACCATTGTTCACATTGGGGCTTGTTCTTCATTATAATATGTTTTTTACTTTTAATTTTTTATCAATAAATAGTGTCGTTATTAAGTATATTATCAAGTTTTATTTGCCATACATATATAGTTTAAGACAATATAGCCATCTACAACAATATACCTACCTATACATTTAAAATTTGAAAAATGTGGCTCGCAAAAGAAACTTTAGTTATAGAATTGTTGATAATTGTCGCTGTTGACTAATGAATTTGCTGATCATTTCTGTAGAACACAGTTTAATTTCGTTTGCATTACATGATCTAATTATTGTTCATCGTTATTAGTGTTCGAAATTAATTGAATAATATAATGAGAATAAAATACTAGATAAGAATGTTCTTAATAAAAATTTTCTTTAGAACATAGTTTAATTTTGTTGGTATCACATAGTCTAAAAATTATCTGCCGATATCAAGTGAAATAAAGCAAAAAACACAAACTTAATATGATTGTATAGAAATTATCTTGTGTCTAAATTAAATATCTTATTCTTGTCGCGGAAATAGTAACTATTTCCTAAAAATGTCTAAAATATTTTTCCCATCTAATTAAATCCTTTTTAAAGATTTTTCCTTAATAGTATTTGAATAATATTTGTCAAGTAATAAATGTTACATCTATAATTAATACAATTTTTTATCCGATGTCTTTTCCTGTTAACGTTTTTATATGAAAATAAACTAGAAACCGAATGATTAGTGTTCGTATTTTCAGCTCAACAGCTTCATGGGTTCGATTCCTAATTAAGCTTGAGTGCTGTAATGGTTCATAATCCACCTTAAATCTTAAATGCCGATCTAATCAATCCTCATGAATATTATGGGAGTGTAGAACAACAAATCAAAATACATGTTTGACTTTTTTTTAATGACTTTTTGATATTGTTAATAAGCTGACCATTGGGTCCAAATGATCCGTATAAAAGATAGTTGATTTCTCTTCTAAAATAAACGCATAAAAGTATTCATTTTAAGATTGATAAAAAAAAATATTAGAAAAAAATCCTTCAGAAAGTAAAAATTGGATAACCTCTGAAGAGTTGAGTTTAATCCGTGCTATATTTCTCTCCCTTACATGGCGTACGTTTATCAATTACAAATATTACTAATTATAACAAGTCCTCTAATTAATTACTAATAATAATTACTAAAAGTCACTTTCAATTTACTAAAAGTCACAATCATAAAAATGAGAAAGTTAATATCTCATTCCTTTATAAAATTCCTTTTAGTCAAAAGTTTCGTATATTTATATGAAATAATTATTTATCTTGCTTTTTTTAAGAGATACATTTATGCAAAACGAAAAATAAATTCACCTCGACATAATAAATTGTATTTTTTATTAAATATCTTAAATAAATAAATGTTTTTTAAAAATTGTGTAATTTTTCTTCTGATTTGTGAATAAACTTCAGGCATACAGAAATTATTTTTATTGTTTAAGATTTGTCTGCAGAATTCCATTTAATTTTTTAATGATATATAGCAATTTTAAATTATTTCTACCAATTTTAGAGCTATAAATTATATATTAATGATTCAAAAAGTTACCCATATAATAGTAATTTCAAAAAATAACATTAAAATCTTTTTGAGAGATAATTATCTATATAGTGCTACCTGTGGGGTGAGACTTTATTTTTCGTAACACAAGAATTTTGTTCCTGTAATTATTGTATTTTATTCAAAAGGAAAAAAAATAATAAATAAGTAACAGAGTCGAACGACCTCTCCACCATTTGCTCTGTAGAGGGGAGAAAATTCGAAATATGTGTGTGCTTATTTTATTTTTCTTTTGCAGCCCCTCTCCCACTTGCGCTCCCCAGAGCCCCTCCACCAACCACAGCAGCAGCAACAGCAGCAGAACGGCTACCTGGTGCACCCCAATTCACCCCAGGGTCATATAATGAACAACAACCAGTTCCACAATGCCCCGCATCAACAACAATCCAGGGGCCCCCAGGAAATGTATCAGAATGAAATGATGAACCCCCATTCCATGGCCATGCAGTGAGTATCCTTTGTTTTCCCTCATTCTTTTTTTCCGATAATGAAAAGCTTTATTTAATTAACATTTAATTGCATTGTTTATAAATATTTTTTGTTATTTCCACACGAGTAGAAGGAAATAATAATGAATATTCAAGATATTTTATTACTCTGATATTCTTTTGTAAATTTACTTTCAAAAACAAAAATTATAAAATGTTAAAAAATTTGAAAAAATTAGAAAACAAGGGTGTTTTCTGTTAAATAATAGAAAGGTTGGTATTTAAAATTAGGTACAGTACATAAAGTTAATATATTATTAACCTAACCAGTTGTTCCATTGTTTCTGAATTAACTTGTGTTAAAAGGGATTCGAAGAAATTATGTAAGACCACCAAATATATGGTGATGTCAAATGCTTGACATGGCATCACGCTGTGGTTATATCAACCATTCTGCTTATCCAAAAAAACTAAGAGATCATTTATTTCCACTTGCACTGCTACACAGAAAGATGTAACAATTTTTTTATTATGTAATATTTTCTCTGGCAACGTCTATACCTATTTTTAAAAATTCTGAGCAAAAGATTAAGAAAATAATTTTATAATGGTTTTTAATTATGATTCGTTATTTAGTAGAGTGTCTTTAAAACGTTTTTAAGAAAATACCTGTTTAATTATATTTCATTCAAATATAAGCTTTGATCGTATTAATTTCTTCATTCGCTTATTAAAAATACAGTTTTTCTTATTTCCAAATCTATTACACCTGATCTATCAGTTAAAGGGATAACGAGTATTCCATAATAAAAATATTTTATAAACTTCTGCTAAAAAAATACTTTTACTGTGAAATAAAATTATATATATGTTTATGTATACAATTATGATCAACATATCGGTATACCAAACATATAAAATGAGTCTCAATATTTAGAATTTTCAATCTCAATATTTAGAATATTTAGAAACAGTTTGTTAAATGACTAATATTTAGACAGCAAAAGGTTTTTTCGATTACCAAGAGGTCACTTAACGAATAACAATTTTAAATTTGGAGATCGACTTAATAAAAAAATAATGTTATCTTTTAGGTAAAAAGTATAGAACACAATTAGGATTTTGGATTCAATTATTAAAATTATTATTTTAGACAATTAGGATTCAATTATTAAAATTATTTGTTTTACTATATTTCTTAAGTTACTTGCTTTTTAACTTATAAATTCGCTTAATAAGCAAAGTTACTGATTTTGGAATATACATTCTATTCATTTTTAGGCTCATTTTATTTATCAATTTATTATTTATTTGTTTTATGCTTTTATTCTTCAAAAAATTTATTCATGAGACAAATGATTTTTTTTTTTTTGATACATCTCATAAGTATGAATTTTAATAAATTTTTAATAATTCTTTAACTTTAAAATTCAAAATACTTTTACATTCATCTCAGTTTAGTTACGTAGCCATTTTTTTTTTTTTTTTTTTTTAGTGACTTTGTACAAACTTTTATTATATATTATAACCTTTATGAATAAATAACGCTGAAAATATAAAAAGAATTAGTTTCTCCTTTAAGCACAAATAGGAATATAGGTGGCAGCACATATCAGGACTCTGTAAAATTTTCGCAGTAATTTAAAAGGGCGTAAATTTAATACTGCAGAACTTTGAATATTCTGCGTAACTTTAAAATTTGTTTAGAGCCGCCATAAAATTGTTAATGTATTACCTGTAGTGGGAAAACTTACCTTTTCTTTCCATCCAATGAAAATCAAGGTTACACGTCACGTGATTTTGTGTCTGTTATCTTGCTTGTATTTTGTTTGTAAATTTCTAGTAGTGACGAGTCGAATGCCGGTGAATGGCGAATGTTTTCTCTGAAATCCATTTAATTATAATATCTAAGTGTGTGAGTAAAACTTGCTTTACTATAAGAGGAAGTTAGCAAATATTGATGAAACAAGGCGATTGATTTCTTTTGAATTGGAAAACATTTATGTTATGTATTACGTGGATTGATTTTGGCAAATAAATGGTAACTCTAATTTTGAAAATTTTCCTGGATTTTAATTTTTATATCTTGTATGTCGATTTTACATATAATATTGTGTTTTGTTTAAAAATACCGTCGTTTTGATTACTTATCAAAATTGCCATGTGGCTCATTTGTACGTGATACGTGTAAAATGTCAACATTGCATAATCACGTGCAAAGCATTTTAGCAATTATTTAGTTTGTTGTTGATGAATTTTGTTTATGATCAGTAATTCATAATATCAATTTCTTTTGTGTAATGCTTTTTAATATTTAATAAATATAATAAATAAAGTTTTCAATATTACAGTCTTAAATTCGAGTAATTTGTTATGAATTTCAAAAGAAAAATTCACGAAATTGATCTTTATAGAATAAATGTGATATTTCAAATATAACTTTTTTAAATTGAATTTGAAATTTAATTTTTCAATGCAAATTTTAATTATCTTGTTATTAAAAATATTTGATTGTTTATACTGGTGTTTAATTGTTAATACTAAAACCTATAATATTTATTGTACTCTTTGAAAAAGAATTTTTAAATTTATCGTCCTTGCTAAATCTAGTGGGGATTAGGTTTTGATTCATCACAAAGCCTAAATGATTGACAAAAACAATTTTCAAATTGATTTTAAAATTATAAGTAAATGTGAATTCAAAATCAATCTTACAAGATTTAAAATATTTAAAGAATATTATCAATCTAATAAATAGATGTGAAATGACACGATATAACTAATTTTGAATATGTTTCCACCATGATTTTTAATATTTCACACCTTTCTTGAAAATTCCAAACTGTACGACTGATGTGAATTCTATTTTATTAATAGATTTATAAGTTTAATTGCAAAAATTAAGCATTTATAATTAGTGTTCTGTGCTTGTTTTGTGCATCATAAATGTTGCAATCATATTTATATAGCATGCATTTATATTTGATTAAATTTATATGGAGCAGATATCATATTATCCCTTTCATATATTTTCATTCGCCACAGACTAATACACAAAATTGTTGTAAACATATATGGTAGATGTCGATTATTTCCAAAAATATTTACAAATGATAAAATAAATTTATTAATGAAAAAATAAATGAATTTATAAATTATTAACATTATTATGAAAAAGATAAATCACATTTAAATATCTACATGTAAAACAAAGGAACAAATATAAGCACAGATTTTGACATTAAAATTATTTATAAATAAATAATGTATGAATATTAGTTATTATTATTCGATTAAGCAGAATATATTGTAGTCTAAAGGTATGTAAGCAGAAATATAGAATATGCAATTATAAAAAATTTTTATGCTAAAATTAATATTAAAATAAAAATGACAAACAATTCAGCTTGAATATTCAATTACGAAATCGCAAAAATTTTTAATTATTTTTTAAGCAATTTATCTGAATGCAAACTGAAATATGTTAAAAAGTTCACCAAGTCACAAACACTAGAGTTGCCGAAATAGAAGGCAATAGAAATTCTTTCAGATCTTTTATCATTCCATGCTAGTTTGAATTGACAAGAAATAACAATGCCCGAAAGCTTTCATAAAAAAAAAATGCCAAAAAGATTGTATGATGTTATTATCATTTATGTATCTTATAATGTAAATGAAAAAAAAATCTTGTGTTAAGAGAAAATCTACCTTTATTCTTCTATTCTTGCTCACGAATTTTGTATGTTTTATTTTATTTAGGATGCAGTATGATAATCATTCTACGTATACAGGGCCATCTATGCAACAAATGCAAATGACGTTAATGTCCCAGCAACAGCAGCATATGCAAGCTCCTCAACAGCAGGTATTCTCCACAATAAACCAATCTCAAATATCAAATCAGCTTGGACTTCAGATTGGTATGGCCAACATGGCTCAGCAGCAGAGTGGATCTCCTCCAGGTTCCAATCACAACTCTCCTGCTGTTGTTGAATCTAGTGAAGATAGTGATGACAGTACACCTCTGGCACAAGTATGTATTCTTTGAATATTCAACTTTGTTTACTTTTAGATTAAAACAGTTATTTTGGTTTAATAAGATATCATATGTGTATATAAAAAAACTTTCAATGAATTTCCATTGTTTTCATATAAAAGAGAAGAATCCTATTCCATTATGAGCCAAATTCTCTCATCTTTTTTTATAATTTTCTTGTGGACAGTCAACTGTAAATTGCCATTCTCTGTTTCAAGTTACTTTGAAAGATAATATTAAAACATTAACTTTACATATTTCGAAAAATATATTTGAGAAAACAAATTATAATAAATTAAAGCTGCTTATTGTTCTAAATGAAAGTAATATTTTTTCTTACTATATTTTTAATTAATTAGAGCAATCTTATCTAAAAGCATTGTGGTGGATATTTTCCACAATAATGCCCTTAAGCTATAATGCTTAATTAGAAGTTAATAACATTATCTTTTCCAGAATTTGTTTTTAAACAATCAAAGTTTATATACTGATTTTTTTTTAAAGCACCCCTATTTGATAATATTAGTCTAATGTTAAATATTAAACAAATAGAAAACAGCATACCTGTCAATTTGGTTAACATCATATTTTTATTACAATTTGATTTTAATTAATTGAATAGTGATATCAACCTTTAAAAATGCATGCCACATGGATATTGTTGAATAGCACAAAATCAATTATGTAAATAGCAATAAATATGTGTATAGATGTTATGTATTGTTTAACTTTTGTTTTTTTTTAAATATTTTTTTAAATCTTTGTTTAATCTTATTGATATATTTGTGAATTATTATTTGTTGAATTTTGTTTAAAAGAAGTTCTAATGTATTTATATTTCCAAATTTGTTTAATAATATTTTTCCCAGAAGTTTTTTTCAATAAAATTACTATGCATTCTAATTACTTAATATGGTGAAAATAAAGATGTAAAATATGCTAAATTTGATAATGGTTGGGATATTTTTTTTATATTCTATGTATGTGTAATTTTGCAAGTATAATCTTGAAAGTTAAAACTGACAGCACAAAAATGTTTGATGAGATTAAATATAAAAGTTGTCTTTCTTGTTTTAATCAGAAAAGGATTTGGAGTCTTGTTAACAAAATGAGAATTAAAAAAAAGCAAAACAAATGTATTATAGTGATAGTTACATACTGTCCCATCAACTATTTTCACTAGATTTAAACTATTCAGCTAAAATGACATGCCACCAGTAATCAAAAAGAAGGGGGGGGGGAGTCCCATGCATAAGCAAACATAACCCTTTTCTGATTAGATCTATTATATTTACACTTAAATTTTTTTTACAAAAAAATTTATCAAATTTTGCGATTTGCCTTCTACAGAATAGAAAGTACTGGATGATTTACAAAGTTATCAGATGGTTTTTTGTTTAAACACCGCAATGTAATAGAGATGTAACATCAAAGGATTGGAGAAGAAATTGTTAAACTAAAAAACGTATAGTTTGAAGAATCAAAAATTACATTTTTCATTGTGCTAAGGTTCATTTACAACTGGTCAAAGAAGTTATCGTTAGAGACCTGCCAACTTTTACGCACTGGTTGTAAGTTTTACGTAAGATCGCTAGGTTTTACTTTTTTACTGATAGCATAAAATATTTTAATTTCCCTTTTTTTTTTTTTTTTTTTTTTTTTTGTTCTTCTGTATTTAAAATTGAAAAGAAAACATTTTTATTTTTTTTAAAAGTTTTATCACATTGTGGCGATCTTTTCTCATTAACCATAATTAACGTTTGAGCGCAGAAAAGCGCTATTGCGCTTCTCTTGTTATGCACCAAAAAATGCAGAGAAGCGCAATAGCACTTCTCTTGTTTTGTCAATTAAATTACTATGCATTTCATTCCGCACTTTTAGCATATATATAAGAAAACTCTTCAGCACTCAAACGGTTAAGAACAAAACTTAGCACACCCTTACAACCAATCAGTGCGAGAAAAATAACTTCCCACTCTCTGTGGTCTTGGAGGCTCTTAGTAATCGGAGAAAGCATATTCTGAACTCTTTACATATTGAGGAGAGGAAGCTTGAGAAACCATAGGTGGGGACGTAAAATGGTAGAGGTAGACCAAAGATTTGTCCAAGTTAAAAACTATGAATGAAAACATTGATTCTCTAATTTCAAATTAGGAATTTAAGAGTGTAGATAGAATTGACAAATATGATAGTATCTAAATTCATGTTACCTATAGCAATCCAAAGTGTGAAAGAATTTTTAGTTTTGTAAAAAAGAATAGAAATGAATTTAGAAATTCACTATCTAATAATAATTTAGAAAATGTGCTTATTGAGAAATCTCTTTTTAAGTGATGGATTTTTTTATGAGTAAGAGTTTGTTAGAAAAGGCTAATAAAGCAACTGTTACTGCTTTGACTTACTTCTTCCGGTGTATAAATATCCGTATTAAAGAAATTTATTTAATCAAGAAAATTTTACAGAGTTTTTAAATTGTTTAACCCAGAATTTTAATTTCACTAGTTGTTGATGTGTTTCTAATTATTAAGTTTTAATTAATTGATTAAATTTAAAAAATATATATTTGACTCGCAAAAAGTTTTACCAAAGCACTTTTCCGAAAGTTGACAGATATGTAGTTACTGGAATGAGGAAGAAATCAAATGGATTTAGATAAGGCAATGATTGACAAGAACAATAACATGTGAGAAGTCTGCACATAAACTCTTATGTGGGGAGAAGAAAAACTTAGGTCACATGGCAAAACTGGAAATTAATGAGAGTCTCTTTTTGAAACGGAAAAACTATCTAAGTCAATTGCTGCAAGAACAATGGATTTTCAGTTGAATTTGTTGAGAAACAAACAAGTACTTTATAATTTGAGCTCCAAATAAAAATCCACAATTTTTTCTACTCTTGGAAAGCATATAAAATTGAGAAATTTTGAATATTTCAAGGTTAATCACGGTTATAAGTTTATTTACCCTGATACTATGGCACATACACACAACATTGAATAATTAGTGTTAGCTAAAAAAAAGCAAAACAAAGAACATTATGGAACTGCGCAATACCGTTTTGGGTAATACATTAATACTATTTTACTGCATTTCCATGAATCTTGTTTGTTGAATAAATTTTCACATTCAGCATCAATGCTTATAATAGTCTGGAGCTTATTTTAAATTGGTTCCTTTTCTAGTAGCATCATATGTAAAAGATGTTTGTAGAGTAATAACTAACTAGATTTCGTCAATTTTATTGAGTGATGTTTGTAGAGCAAACCATCCTGTTTGCGCTGTAAATAAATAATTTTTGTCTTTCTTTAGTTAGTATTTTTTATTATGCTTTTAAATTTTTATTTATTTTATATTTATAATGCATATTTAATTATTTTTCAAAAATTTATCATTTATAACTTAAATATTAATTTCTCATTGAAATATTGTTAGTAAAGTATCCTTTTCATAAATAACTGAACTCCTTTCCCAATTTTAGTGTGTCATATTTAAAGTTCAGATTGATTCTGCATTTCCTTCTAATAAAAATCTGAATATCTAGTATTCTGGTCGTTAAGTTCAATAATTTCTATTTTTTCCATAATCATCTTGGGTATGTTATAGTCAATTGGGCCTTGTGAGCATTAATATAAAAAAAACCACTAAAAAACAATCTTGAATAACTTAAAATCCTCTTTAAATTATAGTTCCCTTTAAATTATGTGAATATTCAGAAAAATTGCTTGTTTGAACTTAAGGGCTATCTGTTTCTCATTTGCATCCTATTGTAGGTTATTACATGAAGGCATTCCTATGAATATAATATTCACATTATTAATGTTAACTTTTTGAACAATTGCCTAATGTTTCATTCGTCATCAAATTTTCTTCATACAACTTTTTTGGTTTAAAAATTCCACATTCTCATTATTGTGTCATGTTTATTTTAAAAAAGAAATTTAATGTATTAATATTGATAATTTATTTGGTAAAATTGTATTAGAATTTGTAAATATTTAATTTTACAAATTGTGTACTAGCAAAGATATATTTTTCCAGTTATTTTATTCTTCAAAAGCTATCTTTCTTAGTTTCTCCATTCTTATACCCTTAGTATTGACTTTACATTATCACTACTTACTATGAACTAGTGGTAAGGCCACAATGGACCTAGCTTGAATGCCTCACCAAACAATAATCATACATTAGCATCATCATATAGCTACATTTAAACTATAGTTTGTTGATATTATGCTTTCAGCTTGTACGTCTGTTGGGGGAGGGGTGCTTGGAAATTTTCTTTTATTTATGTATTTTGCATCTATTAATATGGCCAGCTGTAAGGTACTACTCTCCCCAAAAAAATCTGGAAGATGTTCAAAGGCTTTACTATGGGTGTCAGTTTACAGGCTATGTATTATATTAAGTCATGTTCATACCAAGATGGCAAATGAATGGTTTGTTTAATAATCCCTAAGCTAATTAGCTCTAATGTGCTAAAGGTAACCATGGAGTGACAGCCAAAAATATCCAGTTGTCACATTCATTACTCCCTTGACTTTTGTGTGGACTTTAATGTTCCAAGATCTAAAGTGAAAAAATATCTTAGCCTTTTTCTCTCCTTTATAAAAGTATAGTCTTGTGATAATAAGTGATAAAAATATTCTACAGCAATCGAAAATAATTGTATCACAAACATTTAAAACACATTAAAAATGCAGAAAAACTAATTCACAGATTTTTAATATCTTTAATATAAGCTGTGGTTGACAACATTTGTTTATATGTTGTCTAAAAGTATATTGAATATCTCGTATGGATAATAATTCCCTCGTAAATATTTTGTATTCTGTTTTCCAAAATGATTAGTTTAAAAAAAATCAATATTTTAGTATAAAGAAATGTCTAATCTATATATATAATTGAAATCTCGTTGTGTTCATTTGTCGTTTTGGTTTCTATAAATAAAGTGTTCTAAGAACACATATTTCTTAGACAATTAATAAAGAAAATAAAGAATTCTTATTTTTAACCAGCTTTTAAAGTTTCTTTGGAACATAAGAAATAGATTCAAATTGCTGTGTATTTTCAAGTTTAGATCAAGACCCTCATTGTATATATAAATGAATGTATTTTGCCTTTTGATGATTTTTCGATTGTTTAGAACATTCGGGATTTTCTTAATGTTATGACTATCTTCTAAATTTGAAAATTGGGTTAAAATATTTTTCTGCATATTTAGAAATGCTCATTGCAATTTTCTTTTCTTTTTTTATTAAGTTTGTTGCATACATTTTTTAAAAATGAAGCTTAAAAATTTAAAAGTTAACAAATAATATTATAAATAATTGATTACTCCTAAATGTTTTAGCAACAAAAAATACTTAACTTTAGTCGAAAGGAAATAGGATTTTATTTGATATTAAATGATAGTAATGAACTTTTATTGAACACAGTGAACGGTGTCGTTTTTAAGAATTCATAGGAATCATTAAAATAGTTCGCTGAATTAGAAGCTCATAATGAAGAAAAATATCGAAAATAAAATATGTAAGGAATTTATGTTTGCAATGTAAGATGTCCCGCATATTTGTTTCTTTTATATTTACTTAATTATATCGTACACCATATGTAATAATTTTTCACTAATTTTTTTGATTTGCTTTCACTGAAGATATTATTAAAATAAAGAACAGTTGTAACATGTCTTGATTAAGACAGACGCGTTGATGTTAAATATAAGTTTGCATATAAAATATCTTCCGCTGATAGTTAGCAGCAGAATTAGAATTACAGTTTATTCGGTATTATAATTTAATTCTCTGATCACACTATGCACAAACTGTTTAATTGAAAACAACAATAGTCGTTACAGCTTAATGTGGAAAGTTTCTGAAGATAAGTTCTATCACTTTAAATAAGAGAGAAAAAACGAAAACAATCAGAACTGTTTTTATCACGTATGTTTGTCTTATGATTGAAAATTGCTCGATAAAGAAAAATCTTAATTTAAGTAATAACTAGGAAAATTATTTGACATTTGTTTAAAATGATGACGCAAATTTTAGCTTAATGGTAATCTAAATTTTCTTTCAAACATCGCGTATGATCTACTAAAGGTACACGTGAAAATTCTGTTGTATTTCGCAAATTCTTATGGTGTTCTTAAAGAAAAGTGAGAAGAACATGTTTCTCAGTGTGAAAATTTCCAAGTTACGTGAATTACTGCTGAATAACGGGATGCCAAATGTTTCTACTTTCCTCAAGCTCGTTTGTCGAAAAGATGCTTGAGAGTTTTAAGTCTCGCTTATCTGGTGCATGAATACAGTCCACAGTATCTGAAAAGCCCTCCTGGAAAGCAAACATTGTAGTTATCAACTATATTCCAATTCTAGCATAATATCTGCTATATGGCAAGAAGAAGTTGTCCTGTTTTGTGCGTCCAAGGCTATTTGCTTTGCTTCTTGAGGTTTTCTTGGCTCGCAAGCTTTAATACACAAATAAGATTCACTAGTATTGGAAAATTAAGTCTATATATTATACATTGTCACTTAATACTTTATGGGAAGTGATCGCATTGCTTTTCAAAAAGCTATATTTGGTTTTTATGCCTAAAAATCTATGTTTAAGAAAACTGGTTTCGTGATCAATACAAAAAGATTAATTTAAATACAGAATACATATTTTAATAAAAATATTTTTAACCATTTACTGAATAGATGTGAAAATCTATAACTATTTTTTTGTTCTTGTATTTGCGTATTTCTTTAGATAAGTTGATTTGAATTTATTTGTGCACACTTTTCCTTAATTTTGTATTGAATTATATACTTGAGGTAAATCTTTTGGAAATGTGATTTAATGACTAAAATTTTATTATAATTCGTTATCCATTTATTCTCATTCAAATTTTGTCTAATAAAGGATTTAAAATTGAAAATAATATTGTGAAGTATTTTTTTAGCGTCATATATTCTCAAAAAATGACTGAGGATCGTTAAAAAATTTGTATTTCAGCTTACTTCTAGAAGTGATTTACTTCTTTTATCCTTAATTATCATTTTTTCCTTACACATAATTGCTTCATTTTACGGCGATTTTGTTTCCATTATGATATACATAATTGCCATTTTTCATTAATACTCTAAAAGGCGGTATTACTGTAATGTTGTCAACTTCATTATGTAATTGTATAAAAGATGTTTCATCATAACAAAAAAAAAAAAAAAAAAAAATCATTATCTTTCTTTTACGTTCAAAATATTAATTTATTATGTCATTTTATGATTAAATTTTCAATCTAAAAATATGCAATCCTTTTCTTTTTTGATTAATAATAATAAAAAAAAATCTCTAACATTTAAAACGCCAATTCTTTCAAAATCATTAGTTCGTAACCATTTTTTTTAATTATATGTTTCTTTTAAATTTTATTTCATTTATATATTTTTTCGTTACTCTGGAGACTAAAATTGAGAATTTATTTCCTTTAATGAAAAAATATTTTCCTCCTCTTTAATGAAAAAAAATGTCTATAAACGCAAGTGAAATTATTCACTTGCATTGGCTGTAAATTAATCTTGCATTTGGAAAGCTCTTCCTGCGTCCGTAGGTGATGAAGAAATAATTAAATCAGTTTTCCGTCACGGGGGTGTGGGAAATAAAAATAAAAAAATTAAAATTAAAAACGCTAAGGGAAGAAAAAAAAATGAACGAAGCGAACTAATGAATAAATATTAGATGCACAGCCTGGATGGGGAATGGAAAATCCCTTCTTGGAAAAAAAATTTCTTTTTTTATTCTGCGTGAATGTTCGAGTCTAGAGTAATGGAAATTAAAATCAATAGCTTCATTAACTTTACTGATGTATGGATGAATGTGTTAGGGAAAATAGAGAAGGGAGATTTCACCCTCCCATCCTTTTTACCTCCCGGAGTTTTTGCGTTTTATCTTTGTTTTTTTTATATATTGTTTTTCTAATAAGTATATATGTGTGTATGTTTTTCACTCTTTTTTTTTTTTTAATTTCTTGTTTCGTTTCTCGAAGTCAAAAGTAAAGAATTAGGAAAAAAAAAATTGCGTAAAGGAAAGCGGCTCTATGTAATGAAGGGGGGGGGGAGAGAGAAAGAAAAAATTGAAATTTAAGGAATGAATGTAATAGCCTGCAATAATGGTGTTGTGCAAGATCAAATTGCTAGCTGTATGGGAGAGAGGGTGGTAAATAGAATTGTAAGTGTTTTTTCTCTTTCTCCATCGTGTGTGTATTAACGAAATAGCAAATGAAGTCGGCAAAAATAAGGTGAAAAACTTTTTTTTTTATTTCAGCATCCCTTTTTTTACATTAACATTTTAATACATTTAAAAGCAACTAAGTTGAATTTTTTTATATGTATAATCTTTTTTCTTCCTAACATTCTTTTTCTCCTTCTTTAATACTATTTTCTTTTTGCCCGTCTTCCACTAAATATCGAAAAAGAGATATAAAAAGTTCTTAGTAATTAACTTCTTTGTAAAAGTTATTTTCTCTCTTAAAAATTCATCAACGCCTGATTAAAATAAGAGAGGCCCTCCTTTTGTGCCCGCTAAGAGGGTGGTCGCGTAATTAAAGGTGTGTTAATTAATAGAGTACTTAGAGCATTTATTTCTGTGTCTTTTTTAAAAGGGGGCTCCTAAGCCCCGTGATTTCGGAGTAATCGTCCGGAGTAATTTGTTTAATTTGATAAATGATGTGTCTCATGATGTTAATTATGCAACAGCTCTGACATTTAATCTTATCGCTTATTTTTTTTTAATTGACTTTGTAATTTTTTAATTATAAATGGAAACTTTTTTCTTGAAGTGCTTAAGAATTTTCTCTTGCGATTTCACAAATTTATATTAATTATAATAAATCACGCATGAAACATTACTTTTTCCTGCTCGTTCATACGAAATCGGATTACGTTTTTGATAAGATTCATAATCTATGAGCTTTAGCTCTGGCGAAGGGTATCTTTAAAAGTTATTAATTTTTGAAATGTTAATGCGCATTTTTTTTTTATCTATCACGCTTTAAGTGATGAGGGTGTTCTTTTATGGATATATTTATTTTAAAGAATAAAAGTGCAGATTAATAATGTGTATTTTTTGTTTTGTTCCACTAGATTACTTTTTACATAGCTTGTAAGGTGTATCAATTTTTCAGGAATGTTTTTTACTGTTAAAAATATTTATTTCATTCCATATAACATTACTTGAGCTATGACTAAGCTTAATATGGCTCCAAGGTAAACTATTTTTCCTAATTTTTTTATGTTATTAAGTTTATATATCATGCTACATAACAGATGGAAATTGTCATGAAGGCCTTTATTATTTTCTATTTATTTCGTTTTGTCTTTATGGTGATCTCTATGAATAATGAACTCTATTGGTTGAGCTGTACGTGTTGCTAGGAACTAAACCTAGAAAACTTCAAAGACCCGTTCCAACGATTAAGCATGCAAAAACAACGGCCACAGCCACTGGTGAACTATGGGATATGGATGCTCACTTTTGCTTTATACATGCATATTTGTTGAGAGGGTGCTTGGAAGTCTTAAGAAATTTTTTCCTTGAAACATGTTATTATGCCTAAATGTTAATAAAATCCACATTCCTGATAGTGAAAGACTCAGTGAATGCTCAAATTCCTTAGCAAAAGCTTTCGACTCAGTTTTTCAATTTCCTACAATTAAATTTAAGATCTCCTCCCTAAAAGGTTGCTACTTTAAGTCATAGAGGAACTTTAGACAAAGTTCTATTTAAAAAAAAAAAATTCATTAGTTTTATAAAAATGCTTTAAAATGTTACTTAAAAACCAATATGTGGAGATCCTTTACCTTGTGACTCGTGAGAGTTGAGCTGTAATCTTAAATAGTGTTGAATAATATTCAGTTGCTTAACTAAATCAACCAATTATAATTTAATGATTTGATTATTTTAAAATTATTTCATTGTTTGATTGATTTTGATACGTAATGGATATACCATAAACTGCTATCTATTCAAAATAAAATTATTTTGTATAGCCCTTTTCAATCAAATCAACCTAAGTTAAATATATTAAAAACTGAGAACGTTTTCCTAATAAAAGCTATCCTAAAAATTAAGCATTTTGCACTCGCTATTCTTAATAAACTTATCCTTTCCGGTATCTTCAAATAAAAAAATATGTCTTTTCTCAGTTGATTGGGGCAAAGAAGCGGCTCACTCCCGAACCGGTGGACACTACAACTGTTGCTCCGAAGGCCACCAAGAAACCCAAGGGGCAGAAGAAGAAAAAGAAGAGAGATCCTAATGAACCGCAGAAGTAAGTGCTTTTCTTTCACTTGTCTTTTTAAATTTGAGTTTTAAAAGAATGAAATCTCAAGTAATCCGTCCCCACACATACGTCGTGAAAAAAATCTAGATTTGGAAGTAAAATTTATTTATTAGTTTTTCTATATTATATATTAAAATAACTTCTATTGTAAATAAACGAGTAGGTTTAATTTAATCACAAGGATAATATAGCTCAAAGTTTAGTGATCTTACTAAAAATGATGACTGAATAATAGGGTAATATTTAATTATAGCATCCCGGTGGGAAAACTTTGATCACGAAACGAATCCAATAGGCATGCTATCGGCCCCAAATGAAAAAGAATAATACATTCAAGAAACATGCTGACACGGAATTTCTGTCAATTTATTCGTGTTTTAGGATAAACATTGTAAGTTCCCAATACTCTAATGTTAATCACTTAAATTCTTTAAAGGTATGAGTTATTGATGGCTTAAATAAAAAAAAAATTACCACATGAATTTTATCTCTGAATTAATGTCTGAATAAAATCGCATTTAAATAGTATGTAATGCGTCATAGAACTATTGTCGAAGAAATAGTTAAGGCGCTGGTTTTTAGTTCAACAATATATGAATATATGGGTTCAACTTTCATTGTCAATGTTTGTAATGTTTCGGAATCAACTTTAAAAAGTACGTCTATATGGAATAAGCTTTCGTGAATAAAGTCTCAGTAGTGTGTTAAATCAAGCAACTTAGAAGAATGATGGTGTATATTTGCTTTTGTCGATAAATCTTGTTTAAAAAAAGTGTGTTCCTATTCCTAGTTTTCTTGCTGAGCTAGCAGCCGAAAAGTTAGTGCTTTGGCCATCCGGCTCACAGTACGTAGGTTTGAATCCCACCTTGGGCTTAGATGTTTATAGATGTTATGTTTCGGAATCCACTTAAAACTATAAGTCCCGGTCTAATTAGTCCTCGTGATTAAAAAACGACTGCTGAGCTAAGAACAAACCAAATCTAGCCTTCTATATAAAAGTTCGTTAGTTTGAATCCCTCTTTGGGCATGGGTACTTCTAGCTGCTCGGAATACACCTTAAACTGTATGCCCCGGTCTAATTATTCTTTGTGTGCAGAAAATGACCGTTAAGCAATAAACCAAAAAAATTTCCTAGTTTTCTCATATTTCACTCTTAAAATAGTTGGGAAAAGTCTGTTTAGTAAACATTTTGTACTGTATTTCATAAAAACCATGAAATCTTATAAAATTTATACTGTTAAGAAATATTTGCCAATTAAAGAGCTTTTCCTCTAAAAAAAAAAAAAAGTCATTTTCATATTTGAAAATAATGAATGCTATATTTTAATTGCTATAACAAGATTGTTTTTCAAGTACTAGTTTGGAGTATAATTGCTTTAATTTTAATAATTTTCTATGTCCAAAGTTTTGATTATTTATTATGACAAAATAAAATTAAAACAATAACTTTGTGTAATGGAAAAAATTGTATTGATTCGCACATTTCTCAGATTGAAATTTTTATCGTGAAAGTGGAAATACTATGGCATTCTACACATTTTTCCCTTTAATATCTCCCGTAACAAATGGTTTTGTACATTTCTCATAATTCATCGACGTTGTAATACTTTGAAATATTAAACAATGCCGACTCTGCAGTGAAGCAAAAGGGAGAGATATAAATGATTGAAAAACACACACACTTTTCTAGAAAGAAATAATAAATGAACGAGAGTTAATGTATGTCTGAAACGGTCCTTTTGTCCTATTTATGTTCGTGGCTGGGGAACGTAAAGGGGGGAAAATATCTTTTCACTGTGGAAATTGTAAAAGCAAATCATAAATTGCATTTAATACTCGTACATTATAAATGAAATAAAGTATATAAAAATGAAAGACGAAAAAAAATGACTTTCTTTCTTGAAATCTGTTTTAGCCCCGTTACCTAGGAAACATGAAAAAGTATTAAATAAAATCGGCCGGACGGACCTCCAAATCTACCGCTATTATGTAACATTTTTCATCAATAAATTCCCTTCTCGGCAGGCTATTGTTAAAAGTGGCACTTTTATGATCGCTCAGTCGACGTATCTATAAATATTGCTTTCTATAAAAAGGATTATGTTTTTATGGATTATTATTATTTTTTTTAGATTTATACGGGCCGCTGCAATATTTATGCAAAATAGTTTTAAAATTATGGCTCTCTCAATTTTACAGTCCGTGTAGTTTTTATTACACGCTGCCTTTTTTTGCAGTAGTCTCATGGCTTATTTAAATAAAAGGACTCTTAACATTCTTTTTTTTTAATTTTTGCACTTTAATGTTAATTATTTGGTAGCAAATATACAATATGGAATTAGATTTTGTCATAGGCGATGGAAGCCATTTAAATCTGGAAGTACAAAATCACCAACAAGGTGTTCTCTGGAAGTTCTTCCATGGACCTTAAATTTCTATTTATCATACTTAAAGAAGGTATATCAATAATTTTACAAAACCCATCCGTGTTACCTGCTTCACAACTTTGTGTTGCGTTTCATTTTCAGAAAACTTTTCTGTCTGGCATTACTGTTAATAACCTCATCTTTGCATAAACGAAGATAGTCGCTAAATTAAAAATCTGAGGATATAAATTTACAGTAATCACGAGAAAAAACAAATCTCATGAAGAATTGCAAGAAGTTTATAAAGTGCATAAAGTTGTTTCCGATAACCTTAGACAAAACACTGAAGTGAGAACATGTTTATTTTTTTATTGATTTTAAGTTTTGTTTATTTGAAAAACTTAAGATATTTTTTAAATTGGAAACGTTAGAAAAACAAAAATTGCCGCTTCGATATCAGTAATACTTGATGTTGTAGTTCGTTAATTCTACTACATAAAAAGGCTATTGGTATCTATTTCCACAAATAATATTGATAATAGATGCCTTATAAAAATATATATTTGTTCACTTGTTACTGATCCACCACAGTATAATATGCAAGTTATTTTTTTTAAATAAGTTGCATACTATACATATATAAAAATAAGTTGCATTAAAAAAAATTGTAATTTTAAAAAATACAATTTAAAAAAAAAAAAACTTGATAAAGAAAACAAAATAGTAGATATACAATAAATTTAAATTTAGACAATAAAATAGAATGATGAATTTAATTTTTCATGTTCCTGTAAATATTTCCAAAATGGATTACACACAGAGGAAGAAATATTTATAGTAATGTTGCAGTTAGACTCATTATGAAGAAAATTTTTAAAAATTCACTCGAGGACTTATTTATTTTTCATAAAATTGTATACCTTTAAAGTAATTCAAATCCAGCCGTTAAATTTAGATTTCCTCACATGCTAACAAAAATAAATTAGCTTTTATATATATATATATATATATATATATATATATATATATATATATAT
>JAPDSC010163328.1:94337-115388 GCA_026290005.1 Latrodectus geometricus
TATATATATATATATATATATATATATATATATATATATATATATATATATATATAACCGTCATTCGAGAGGTTTATTTGACTAAGATTTACATCTTATCATGGGGGACACCCACAGATACACCTAATCACGCACACAAAAGCAATTATAAAAAGTAAGTTCTTCAAAATATTCAAGTTTCGAAATTCTAGTGTTGTGAAATTATATTTAAACATTTGCTTCTAACTAGCAGAGATAAAGCTAGTAAATAGAAAGAGGATGTTCAATTTTTCAAAATTTGGAATAAGACAAATTACAATATTCGCATGATGATTTGATTTTTTAATCATGTTTTTTTCAGGCCAGTATCTGCATATGCCTTGTTCTTCCGAGACACTCAAGCAGCCATCAAAGGGCAAAGCCCAAACGCAAGTTTCGGCGAGGTGTCGAAGATAGTGGCTTCCATGTGGGACAGTCTCGATGTCGATCGTAAAAATGTAAGTTTCATCTCGGATGTTTTTTATTTATTTATGTTTTCAGATATTGAATAAAACCTTTTATCTATAGTTGGGTAAAAGGGCAAAAGAATTTTTCAATCTGTAAAAATGAGATTCAAAGTTCATCTAACTACATTGACAATTTATGATTTGAGGATTTTGAGCTTTTTTGGTAATTGTCAAATACATTTATTCTAATTTACAATGATTTTAAGATAATATTTTAGTGCCATTCACTCTTTAATGACACTACGTAACAACTACGTTGGTCTATTAGAGGGTGCATATGAAAGAATAGAATTACGTGAACTTACTTTCAAGAAAGAAAAATGCCATTAAAATTTATCTTGACACATGAATTAATTATACTCTGGGGACTATAAATTTTATTCCTTCCATCAGCCAGTTTATTTTTTTTTATTTAATTGAAGATAATCGTAATAAATGATCTTTGATGTATAACGATTGTTCTGAAAACAGCTATCCTATCTTTTCCAATCTTCTCTCTCTCTCTCTCTTTTTATTTTTGAGGAGAATGGTAAGAATGAGAGACTTACAAAATTTTGAAGTAAAATTTCGAATTTTTTTCTAGAATACTTGGAGAACGAATACTGTAATTATATAATTTGATTGTGCAAAGCTTAGCTAAGAATTATTATCTCGTTTCCCCCCCCCCTTCTCTTGGCAATTTTTTTTTTTTATTTTATGTTTTTTAGAATGAGTTCTTAATATTTTTTATATATGCTCTTGATAGAAATATTGATCTTTCAATTAATTGAAAAGACATTTTTCAATGCTTTTATGTACTTAATATTTTTTTCTTTTCAGTCTTATAAAAAGAAAACTGAAACCGCTAAAAAAGAATATTTAAAGGCTCTTGCGGCATATCGCGCAAATCTAGTATCCAAAGTAAGTAATTATGAGTTATTTAATAGATATTTTATTACTTTAAAATGTTTTACGAAGTGTCCTGCTAATAGAATACAACAATTAAAAATATGAAATTAATTTGAAAGAATAGTTCGTCCTCAGTCACCTAGATGGCGCATCTGACTAGCGCTTGTTTTCTGTTTTGTTTACGTTTCTGTGTGATGAAAAATATTTCGCTTAATGTTGATTTTACTGTTACTTCTAATTAAATAATTCATCATGCATTTCAAAAAGTTCAACAGGTTATTCATTGTAAGTTACATGAAATATTGTATACTTCTCTAATTGTGCAAGTTAGTTTTAAATACAGTTGCAATATCACATATTTTAATTCTGTTTATCACTTTAAATTTTAACAATTATTTTGCTTAATTAAAAACTTTCAAATCAAATTTATACATCATTGTAGTTAGAAGTGATTATGACTTAAATTTTACAAAGCTATCACTTGGGAATCAATCATTGGTGAAATTAAACATTTAATTTTATAGGCTGCTGTAGATCAGTCAGATTCTATGTATGGGAACAGTGTTCCCAATACCAGTCCTCCCGCAACTAACTCACCAAACAGTTCCCCACCAGGACGCATGATGCCTATGCAGAAGCAACCTTCACCAGTTTTAACTTCTGTTGTTGATTCCATGCAGCCGGTGACCAATTCTATGAATGTTCACTCACCAAATCAACAAGTTTGGCACATGGTAGGTGTTGACAAAATTTTAGTCATGCCAGATTTCTGCCATATGGAAAATTTTTCGATATTGCTTTTTTCTACTGTGCTAACACTATCATAAAATTTCCTGGTTATGAATTTGTTGGTTATACTATAATTATAACTTGTTAGTGGTGTTTAGTCTTTTTTCTTGAGATTCACAAATATTAATTTATTGCAAAATTTCTTCTACAATTTCTTAAATGTGCAAAAAGATCTTAAAACCTATTCATTTTTACTTCAAAAATTAAATTTTTAGAATCAGTTTGATTTGTAACATTAATATAATTTATTATTTTGACAGAAAATAGTTTAGCATTTATTTTTTTAAAATTTTAATAAATAGCCAATTACCTGCTTAACTGCTTTTTAAATTTAAAATAAATTTAAATATGCATTTGTCTCATTGAGTATTTTTACCTAGTAGTGTAAAAACATGAGTATAATACTTTTTAATTTTGTTATCAAGCTATTGCTAATTGAGTGAATAGTTTTGTTAATTTCATTCACAGACCCATTACAATAGTATTTATTACTTAATTAAAATTATTAGTCATTTCTTTATAAACATTGTTTTGTTTTAACGAGTAGTATGTAGATAAAATCATTTTAATTTTCTTTTTTTTATGGTAACTTTTTCCTTTGTAATAAATAATTGTCTTGATCAAATCACTTCCAATGAATGTTTCAAAGGTTATAATGTTGTCTCTCAAAAAACTTCAACATTATAAAAATTTCATTTCAGGATAAAATTTGGATCTGTACATGTTATTTCTATTATTTGTATACCAAAAATATTTTAATGCAGTATCTTTAAGCTGTCTAAGGTAGTGCAGTAAATTAATTATAAGGAGAGTAAAATTCTTAATATTTTGCATTTGTGCTAAGAATTAATTCTACTTTTAACCTTCTATGAGTTTGGTGGTTTTAAAAAATGTGCTGTAATTTTTACCATTTGCATTGCAGATAAGCTATGTTGTTAAAAAAAAAAAAAAAAAAAAAAAAAAATGATAATAAATTCATGTATGTGTTTCCATCATTATTGATTTTATATTTAGCAGTGATAAAACTATCTAAAATAGACTTAAAATAAAAATAACATAGAGTCAATTTACAAAAATATTTTGCATTGTTAAATTTAATCACCAAACAAAAGTTTTGTTTGGTAAGCTGTTCAAAATCTTTGAAATACTTGTAATTTTCTCAAATGTTTTAAAAAATGTTGCTTAAGTTTTGTATTAATAAATTAAATAGAAAACTTAAACAACATTTTTTCTGGTTATCTTATTAAAATTCCAAATATAATTTTAATTAAATAAAATTTTGCTGTCATTTTGTGAAAAACTTTTTAATTTTAATTAATATCGAAAAAATAAAGCAAAAAAACTGTCTTATTTGATGAGGAAAATGAAAATCTTCAATGTAACTATTATTTATTAAATAGAGCTGTTGATTTCTTTTTTTTAGCAATCTCCTCAACATATGACAACTACAAGTCCCCCTCATGTATTACAAGCAGGTAATGGCATGATGAACATGCATCAGCAACCAATGCAGTCGCAGATGTCTCCACCCCAACAAATGGGTGTCATGAATCGAACCCAAGTTCCTCAGATGACCATGAATTCACCTCCTCCAATGTGTAACTCTGCTTCAAATAGCCCTTCCTACAACCAAAACATGTCATCAGTAAGTTTGAATACTTTATCTGAGCTTTTATCTATAAATTGATGTCTCATATAAGAAAATAAAAAAATGTTACACATTTTATATTTTCATGTATTTAAAGACAAAGATCTATTGTAAAAGTTTGAGGCTTAAAAAATGTATATCCTATACAATGCTGCTGCATAAGAATTTAGCAAAGTGGATTACATGTTTAATCTTATTAGTACTTCGTTGCTTAATTTCAAACATATTTTTAAGCTTCCTTGAATTTTTTAAATTAATTCATTGAACTGATAAAATATGTTGCATAACAGTATTTGATATCCAGATGATAGTATGAAGAATGCAAAGATTTGATAAAGACATTCATGTGAAATATTTTTTGTCATGATTATGCTTACACAGTAGCTTTTCAATTCCAAAAGCTATTTGGAGGTATTTTTCGTTTCCATTTCAAAATGGCTTGGAGGAGACCTGTGCACAATTGATATTCAGTGTGAACAGCATAATCAATGTGCAATGTAACAAATGTCTGAGGACATTTCTCTGAAATTTGGTTTTGGTAATGCAGTGGCTGTGAAAAAGCAATTTAAATACCTCTATATAGCAACATCTTATGGATTTGAGAGATTATGAATGTATTTAGTTGAATCTTAGAAGACTGGAAAGTAATTGTTTGTGTTGGTTGAGTCAAGATTTCAGGTTACTTTGTGGCCAGCAGTATCATCAACTGGGGCATAAATTCAAGTTAACAAGATTCATTACAAGCTTTCATAAATTTTCATATAACATAGATTAGGTTTCTTTAACTAAATCAATTAGTTTGAAATGATTTTATGATGTTTTAAAATGATTTTATTTAGTTACTCTTAAAAGTATTTACTCTCATTCATTGACTTTGTGAAATCATATTACAGTAAAATTTCCCTGGATGACCTTATATTATGTCACTTGACCAAAATCAGTTTTATTTACTTGAATATTTTGATCAATTTCCATTGAGTGATTTAATTATCTTAAAATGCCAGTTGTAAACTATGATTCATTCATTTTAGTGTAAACAATAATTCCTTTTAATTATATTTTATTGTGCAGAAGAAAAACTAATGTGTTAAGAAACATCTTGTGATGTTTTCACCAATTTGGCAACAGAAATGATTAAGGTCTGGTCTTGATTCATAGATTTTTAGGCATAGGTGTTTGGAATGATTTAGAGTTAACTTTAAACTGTGAACTTCACTCACGGGTGCAAAAATAATTTAAGAATACAATGAAATATGAAAAATTTTATAAAAAAAAAATTTATTTTTATAATGAATTATTTATTTTGAACTAATATTGTTACCCTAACTTATTATTTAATTAGAAATATAAAATTGCATTTTCTTACAGATGACATCTGGTGGGAGTCATCCAAATATGGTCAATGCTGACATGATGCCCTCCTTACCTACATGCTTGAGAAATGGTTGTCCTAATCCTGCGATAGATTCACCAGACTGGGATAGAGAATATTGCAGTAGTGAATGTGTGGTATCCCACTGCAAGTAAGTTTCAATCATTTGATAGTTTTCTATACTTCTACTTCCATTAAAATCTTTCTATACTATACCTTATTTTAGAGTGAAAAGTAAAATTTTCATATTTAAGATGAAATATTTCCTTTTAAAGAAATTTTACACAACTATTTTAAACACAAGCTTTGTTAATTCCTTATTTAGATTATGCTACATTCATTAAGGGTTGTTTATATCTAATTTTTAATTTACTGATAATTATGAGAAATCTCTAATCTGCTTTACGAACTTTTTGGTAATCAATTAAACATTTTTTTGCAATCTTCAGCACTTTTAATGCTTTAAAATATATTGGTTTTCACTCTAATTTCTTTTTTTTTTATAATCATAACTGAACTAAGTGTTCAGTTTATCAAATTAGTCTTTATTCCTCATTACATATTTTTATATTAATTACATGATAAATACATAATTCATCTTTTAGTTATTACAACATTTATTTTTGATGACAATCCACCTTTAATTATTTATTTTGGATCCAAATTTTGCTTTTTTTACCAATTACACTTTTTTTTAAATAATCTACAAGTGACAGTGAATTGTTACCAGTTCCTATTTGAACATAAAAATACAGTAACTTAATCATAAAAGTAGTATTTTGGATTAACCTTACTGGATTTCATGTAAGTTTAGTTGGAAAAGTTCAAATAATTGTCATACTTCATCTTGTTTAACACCACTTAGTGATTGCTGTGTCAAGAAATGTTTATCCATGTTACATATTCATAAATTAATGCTTTGTTAATGTGGTATAGTGTAAAAAAAAATTGGTATCTGAACTATCAACCTCATCAATTGGTTATGATTTAAAATTACTATTCAAATAATGTTAGTATTAAAAAATTAATATTGTATTTCATTGCACTAACATGTGTTTTTTTTTTTTTTTTTTTTTTTTTTTTTTTTTTTTTTTAATGATTTTAATAAACTTTAATTCTTGAAACTTAGTAAATTTAATTTGGAATGTTATCAGAAATGCAATATCCACATATTATTGTAATGGAAATTGTACTAAACGGTTTTGAGGATACATTTCCTGAGAATCATGAAGAATAATTTTATCTACATATTATGAATAAGTATGATAATCTTTAGAATAGGATTCATTCTCATGCAATTTTTTTTTCTTTTGTAGAGATGTTTTTGCAACATGGGTGGCACAACGACAAGTGAATCCAAACCCTTACTCGACTGTTAAATAACTCTGCTTCTAAAAACCTGTTGATAGAAATGTTTTGTACAGGGCGCAATTTCTCTACTCAGTATTATGTGAAAAAAATGCTTCTTGTATAATATATATACATAAAATATATCTACTTCTGACAGACTGAGTGGCTGAGTTTGCAAAATGAAAAGCCAAGAAGATATGACCTGAAAACTTTTAAGGGAAAATAAACTTGTACTCTTAATGAACAGAGCTTATTACGTGGAAAATCTGTTTTACAATGCTTGGTTTTGTTTGGAACAGTTTCATTGCAGCAAGCCCTTAAAAATTCACACATACTTCACCTTTGCTTTAATGCATAGACAATCTTGTGGATATTATTGCAGATGCATACATCATCAAAAAACGTGACATTTCTTTTAAATACTATGTGTGTGTAGCTAGATGTAAACAATAAATGTATTCCTGTCAATGTGTCCCTTCATTCTGTATTCTTGCAGGAAGATTTTTATCTTTGAGTGTGCTTATGTGTTAACAAACAACCAATGCTGTTGTGTTATCTTGTTATTTGTTATTATTTATGAATTATACTGCAATGCAATTTTATTGGAGGGGGTATAATTGCATTTGTTATGCAAACACTTTTATATTGTATATTTATTAACATTTCAAAATTTTCAATATAATTTCTTTGTGATAAATCATGTCTGAAAGTTTATTTTAAGACAAATTCTTCAATATCACAGGGAATAATATAGTGTAGTTGCTGGCCCTCTTAATTCTGTGCTTTTGAAAATCATGTTAAATGTTAAGATTCTAAGTACAATTTAATTTATTGCCATATTTTTCAAGCTATTTAGCATACTGTAAATGTAAGTATGAAAAATAAAAAACAGAAATATATATATGTATAAATGGGGGGTTAGTAAATATAAAAATAAAATAACAATAAATTCAATATGACCATTTTCTTTTTTGTATTTAAATAGTTGCTTTAAGTATTAAATTAGGCAAATCTTTAAATTTTGTTTTCAAATTTTTTTCGTATTCAATCTTGTTTAATTTTTCTTATTTGATGATCAGAAATACTTAAATTTAAATATTAGTAGACAATAGTGTACAATAATTATATTAAAGATAATAATTTTTTTAGATTTTTTAAAGATTTAAATGAAATTCTCAAATGTTTTTGAAATTAAGCAGAGGAAAATTTTTTGTAAAATTTGTTCCTTCAAATTTGAAACAAGACAGCCATGATAATTACATCAATCAGTCAAAGTAACTTTAATTTCAAGAACTATGAAACAAAAAAAACAGTATTATTAATTTGTTACTACTAAAAATTTTTATGTAAAGCATCATATGCAATACAGTTTTCGAATAAATTATAAATTTTGTATTTATAACTTATTTTTCCTTTTCACAGTTCAAAAAAGTAATTAAAAAATACATGTGTCTACCGTTCTACAGAATAAAACTATGTATAAATCTATATTTTTAGTTATAATTACAATATATACAATTAAAAGTTCCATAACAGATATTCATGAGGAGGTGCATAAAATGTGTTTGAATACTCAATTTTATTGATTTTTTTCACAGTACTGCTGTGGGTATTAAAATAGTTATAATAATTCATAAGACCATCTGAATTATTAAAATGTAACTAAATATTTTATTTAGTAAAAGGAATATTAAAATGAGCCCATTTTTATTAATCATGAAGTGGTTGTTCTAATCAGGTGTACTTAATGCCTACATCACTTTATTATGATTCTAATTAGACAATCCCTTTCACCGTGGTTTGGTTTCTTGCTCATTGGCACAAGTCATTTAACCATGGTAAAATGGGTTTGGGCACATCAATTTCAGATGATGAATTGGTGGCATTGACTCATTTGATTCAAAATCCAAAATTTGTTGAAGTGCATTTGATTCGAATTCATGAATCATTTTCCCATGCCATTGACAAAACATTTCAGATTCATGCATTCACAAATTAGCAATAGAACAGGGAAAAAATGTCTTCATGGTTAAATTTAAATCTCAAAGATAATTTAAATTGATTTTATGAAATTGCTTAGATATTTATTTTTTATGCAACTAATAGCCTGTTATATTAGAAAAAAATAACTTAGAATAAGCGAACATTCTATGTAATCATAGATTGATCAAAAGGATTGCTTAAAAAGAAAAACAAATTGGATACATGCAATTTAATGTTTGATTTTTTCAAAACAAACAGTGCTAAAGAAACTATATTATTCATAGAAAACTTTGTTCATTGCATGCATTCATTTCTAACAATATATTATAATTTCCAAAAAAGCATTGAAAATAGATTGTGTATTTGTAAGAAATTGTAAAAATTGTATTGGTAGAAAGCATTTTTTACAATGAAGAATACTTTTGACAAGTATAATACCAATGAAATTTCAGAGTTTCTTACGAAGTTATGTATATGTAATTCACATTTTTCTGTTAATATTGTACATTTTATCCATAGATGTTGAAATCCACGTAATTATGTAGCATTGTTCCACTTGTGCTTGGAATAGTTGTTTATGTATTGATATTCAATTATGGAAATAAAAGCATGAAAACACTAGTGCTTGTTATGTGTTTATTAATTTAAAATAATAAATATATTATCAATTAATAACCTTTTGGTTAAGGATTTATAGTGAAACATAAATTTTAAAATAAAGTTGCTTAGTATTTTTTAGAACAACCTTAGTATTTTCATATAGTTAATATTGTTAAAGAAAAAATTTGTTTTTATCATTGCTAATTAATGAGTATAGATTGTCAAGCATACTTTTCAGGAATGTATGTATTTCAAAGGAAACTTAAAAATAATTAATATAATTGCAGCATTTTTTCCTCTCTACATTTGCATAAAATAGTTGAGCAAACAAGGAAATTGAACATTGGTGTAGTTCTCATTTTCTCTCATAACTTTGAGTTTTTTAATAAAAGCGATAAAGTTTAAGTGAGCTTGACATTATGTATATGAAACTAATTTATTTATAAAATTTTCTGTAAAAAAAAAAGTTATTAGGTAAGTATATTTATATTCAATCCCAAAATACAATGCAATTTCCATGAATTTGGAAAATATACAGATAATTTCGAGAGCCATTGTGTAATTCAAAGCTTAAACTTTTTAAAAATATTGAGTAAGTAAAGTTAAGAAAATATTTCTCAAATAATAGCATTAGTTATAAGTAATATATTATACACCAGTTATACAATTCATTAGTTAAAAGTAATTTTGCCAAAATTAAGACTTCGAATAAAAAAAAATTAGGTATTTGTCAAAAATTGGATTTTTATGTAAGAAAATTTTGTATGCTAATACCTTATATTATTAAGAATGGAAGGATAACAACGTTGGTGCAATTTCGAAAAGATAATTTTTTCCCGGGCAAACACTTGAACTTTTAGTTTGGCTTCTGGAAAATAACTTAAATTTTTTTAGTTTCTTATTCAAACATTAATTTTTTATTGAAAATATTAAATTCGTGAACATTTCTTTAATTTCAATTACTTTTTTTAAATTCCAATTAAATGGTTCATATAGGAAACATTAGTTTTTGGTATCACCACACTATAGATACAAGCAAGTCCATAACCTAATGTAAACAAAAATAGTCGAAAAATAAGTTGCACAGCTGCCAACTAGTAAGAATTAGGAGTAAACCAAAGTCCCTCCCATTGGTCTGGTTTAGAAAGAAGAGTGCTTGCTCAAACATCCATCTTATCACCTGACTATGACTCAAAATAAAAGGAGCTTAGAAGTACACAAGAAAATTGAATCTCGGTAAACCAACACCTACAGTATTCTCTTTTATTTTCGGTATTTGAAGATTCTTCAGGGGCAGAAAAAATACTCTTATTCCAATTTAAGTTTTCAAAAATGTAAAAAACCAATATCCTTTACTATTAAATAATGATTTCTTTTACTTGAACTGAGCCTACAAAATTCTCATTGAAGAAAGCGAATAGTTGAAGTAGTTTTGCAATTTTATAAAAAGTGATTGTTATAATGGAATTTCATAAAAAAAAATCAGTATTTTTTGTCTGTACATCAAGCTTCTCAACATGATAAATGATATATAAAGACAAAATTAATGAATGAGAGAGGATTTTTTTCGAATCCAAGAAGTAATAGCTTTTCAATCATTTATATAAAAATAAAAGGTGCGAGAGTAAAAATAACTTCTGCTCTTGAAAAAATTCTTTCAAAAATCTCATATTTAGGTAAGTGCAGATTTTTTAAAATGCTTTTCGAATTATTTTTTTATTTAGAAATTTTCATTCCTTAAGTCAGGCATACGATGCTTGAATGCTTGTTCCCTTATTTATTTTTAATCAATGAGTAGTGAATAGCCTAACAGTTAAAATCCTTGCTGTAAGGCATTTTAACATCCATAGTATATTATTGTCATCCAGAGAAACGTACTTCATTCGACAGTACACCAACTCCTCGTGTCGCAAGGGATGAAAGTTCGCAAACACACTTTTCAAAGAAGTTCATGCCTTAAGCAAAAACGCAACAACTATCTCTAGTTGTCCAACAATAGTTAGACTCTAACTTGGGATCTAATATTCAGCAGAGCGCAGTCCTGCTGCTAGACCACGATGAGTCTTTTTTAATTTTAGGTTTACAAATAAACTACTATATCAAATTAGTTCAAGATCTGTAATTTCTCTTGCTTATATATTCTGAAAAGTTCTGCCACAATTTTTAATCGTTTTTCTCTCAATAATCTCCCAGATTTAAGCGTTTTCCGCATCTCGTTACGAGCTACAGAAATTCCCATATTTTTTTTTACCACTAGTCCATTCAGCCAAGTTATCTCATTGCATTCTTTTACATTTCATCACTACCAAAACGTTTACCGTGCAGACAGATTTTCAGTTTCGGTAAAAGATGAAACTACTTGAAGTAAAATAGGAAAATGTTACACAAATACTTTTTCCAAATTTATCCAATAATTCTTGAGCTGCAGCAACAATGTGAGGGTAGTCAGAAATCATGAAGAAGCCCACTCTTTCAAAAAGCATTCCTTAAATACTGTCTTGGATGATTTCGTAATAATTTTCCGGTCGTCTCACAAGAGATTCTCTGAGAGTTTCGCTAAAGATTCATTTCAATCAGTACTTTTTGTTATGAAAGGCACTGAGTACAGGCGGCACAAAATTAAGATTGGAATTCCGAAGCTCATTATGTATGTGCCAGATACCATAAATGTTTAAATGCTGATGATATTGTAGCGAACTACTCGGGAGAAAAAAGAGATAGAGGTTCTGTAATTGAAGATAACTGTTGTAACGAGTTGATTCTTTCCTATGTGAATGCCATGGAAGCAGACTTTTTTTTTATGGATGACAATTCACTGCTACACAGTAAATCTGCTGCTTAGCAGGTACTAGAAAGGGAAGATATCATTCAAATGAATTTTTTAGTGTATTCCCCTGATTTAAATTCCATAGAACATGTGTGAAATACTTTGAGGAGACAATTTGCAGTTTGATTACGTTTTCCACGGAATATCCAACAATTGAAATAGATACTCATTGAGGAATAGGCTGCCTTACTGTAAGAGCTGTTGGACATTTTGATGCTGAGTATAAAGAGACAATATGAAATAACCATTGCAGTAAGGGGAGGATAAATCCCATGGGAAGGAATATCTATTTTGTCTCCTTTCTCTTGGGCAGACAATAATTTGTAATGATACTGTGAATTCAATAAAGCTTTTGTTTGATCCCATACTAAATGCATTGTACTCCTTTTTGTGCAAATATGTTTTCATCTTTTAAGAACAAAATAATGTTTTCGTTTTTGAATTTCGTGTCTCTCAGATGATTTCTTACAAAGTTACAAAAAAAAAAAAAAAAAAAAAAAAACTTGTCAAGTTTTACACATTAGGGAGTACGTATTAGTATATATTGCAGTTAATGCTAGACAAACAACTGTAGAATAGCATTTGAATATTCATTTAGTACTGAATTTTAAAAAAAATTGTTTATTGATGGTGAAACTTATATGGTTACCGAAAGGGAGTAACTCGGTAAAACTCGCTAACAGAGACCGCGAAAAATGAACATAAAGAAAGATCATCAAGTCATAGTAATCCAGGCAAGAACTTCCTGATTAGAAAACACACAAAATCTTGATGTGAATCATATCTAAATGTGGTGTCTGAAATAAAGTTTAAGAAGGAATTTAACTAAACTCACAGAACTTTAGGAAGGGTTTATCAGTGTAAAAATTTTTTAACTAGTAAAGATATTTCGCTTATATTATATACTTAAAAAAATGCTTAAAAACATGAATTATGAATGAAATATTTTATCTCCAAATATCTTAGAATTTATAAAACAATATGTCTAATAGTAAAAAATGTATAAAATCTTGTTTAATTTATTTATTTATAAATTCATTCCTTATTGTAGATTAATTATTGTTAATTACATTTTAAATTAAATAATGATTAGGGAATGTATATATTATTATTATTGTAAATAAATTAATTATATACAAATATAAATCAGAATCTCACAAGTTTTATATGCAGTAAATAAGAAGGAAATATATATTATAAATATCAAAACATTATATGTACAATAAATATACCTGTGAGAACTCTTGATTTAAGTAAATGAAAGATTTTTCCTAATAACTAAAGTAAATCCGAATATCGTATATATATATATATATATATATATATATATATATATATATATATATATATATATATATGTGTGTGTGTGTGTGTATATATATATATATGCTACAATAAACAAAAACATTAAGATATTGTATGCATAATATTCTCAGGTAGATTTTATTTTAGAAGATTATTATTTAGACACAAATTAGAGACGCATAACTATTTATGTACTATGCACTACAGATACAGTATGCAAGAATACTCTATAAATAATATTTATCGTGAAAACAATTTCTGTATAGATGTAATAAATATAATAGAAGACTACCATGTACACAACAAATAAGAAAGTATATAATTAATAAGAACACAGTGTATTTATATTTTTATGGCAATTATAGATGAATTAATATCAATAATTAATAAATTAATCATTACTTCAAAAGTTAATTAATATATATATATAAGTTAAAACGTATAAATAAATAATAATATGTATTGTATGCTTAGTAAATAAGATTATTGTAGGTGCAGTAAATGTGAATATTGTAAATAAAGCGAATATTGTGTATAAAATAATATAAAAAAAAGCAAATATACGTATAATTAAATTATTTTCCAATGCACTTATCTTAAAATATATATATAAATTTTCTTGCATAGTATACCAGAGTTTAAATAAATTTATAATATTATTTTTTATCTATATATTTTCAAAGTTTCTTGTCCACTTTTTCTTTCCCTATATGTGAATATTATTATTTTAATATTACTATGGAACATCAATTTCCGCATGGCATTTAGAAAAACAATTGGCATACAAAAAAAAAGTTGGTTTTTATTTTACATAGTTTATATTCATCCAAATTCTTCTTTAACTGCTGGAGGCCAGACAAGAAAAAGTGAGCATGGAAATATTCTATTCGGAATTTTATTTTCTTGGGTACATATTGAATTTTCTATGTATTATTGAATTATGTTTATATTTCATCGATTTTTTTTTTCCTTCTGAAATATATTAAAAGCAACTTATTTTAAAAGATTAAAGCTCAAACCCTGAAGGAAAAATGAATATAATAAACAAATAAAATTCTTTCATATTCAATTTTTCATTCGAATGCATAAATATTGGAAGAAAAAGGAAAGAAAGTTATTTGTTTTATATCTATCGAGTGGCATTTATATACATGTTTCCCAAGGAAATGCTTATTTATTAATTTCGGAAATTTTATTTGCATAGCATAAAAATCAAAACAGGAATTGTTTGAAATAACATTTGCTCTGATGAAAATTACTTAAATAAATGAATAATATATATATATATATATCTTTGAATAAATACAATCCAATATTTTGAATAAAATATGAATCATCAACCTACCTCTAATTATCTTTGGCTAGGAAAGATAAAATTTTGACAAATGAAATTTTCCTCTTCATGCTTTTTTTTCCCCTCCTTTCTTTCTTTTTTTTTATTATTCATGTATTCTTTTGCAGACATTTATTTCCTTTTATCTTAAAAAAAAAAGAATATTAGCTTCATCAGTTCGTTCATTAATTATTATAGCAATTCATTTCATTTTTGACAACGTTAAAATTTTAATGATGGATTAGGGCGTGGCCTTTCCCATATTTAGAATAATAACCCGCTATAACCGTGCATGCTCATTTAAACATTACCTCTGAGAAACGTGTTGTTAATTTAGATGCATGTAATTAAGTACAATCTTTCACATAAATGCAGAATAATGAACTGTGAAAAGGCAAACATCATTTCATTTCTGCATTCAATACCAGTTTTGACTTTCTTTTTATTGTAATAAAATGTTATTTTTTGCTATATGTTATATTTTATAATTTTGTGCCATTTTAATTGTATCGAGATTAACTAGCCAGTGTAATCTTTATTTTTTGTTATTTTATTTTTCGTATTTATTCATTCCTTTTTTAATATTACAATGGTTTAACATTTTCATTACAATTTAATAAATTTTTTCTTCTGATGTCACGCATTCTTCAATTAATTCCAAATAAACCATTAGAATTTGTCACAGTAGAGTTCACTGTTATCCCCGCCCACATGAATAATGAATATCTCAGAATAAATTCAAAGGGTCTTAGTTGAATCAGCCTTTATGTACCAAATTTATCAAGAGCCAAATGAATGCATTCTCTTGTGCTAGTGTGGAGATATTCGTTTTAAAATACATGAGTGTTTTTACTGTTACATAAGTTGCTCGTACTATGGTAACTGTAGCCTAGTGATGTAACAATTCTCGATAGAACAAAAAGTCCAGGATTCGATCCTATCCGTTGCTATGCAACGAACGATGAATAATTCGCTTATGGCTTTTTCATACACTTTGGTTGGGTGGGTGCTTGGGAGTTTTCTTTACTGTAACTTTTTAATACGATCGATTGACTATATAAGGAAAAGTGATCCAGGTGGCAATTTAAGCGATGGATATTAAAATGCCTTATATTAAATTCAGGCCGTTGAGCTGTTCATTATGTGGTGTTAAAGATCATTTTTTAAGAAAGTGTAAAAATATTTGATGCCAGATTCAAATTAATGTAAAAAGTATTGAATATTTAGCTGAGCAAAAATTATTAACCTTAGAATGCAGTGTTGTGAGATAAAATTATTCATGACAAATATAATGAATATACTTTCTTGTATATAACAAAATACATTTCCTTTTTGTATCATATTATCTTCCATTTATATGATTATTTATAAAATCTTAAATAAATGACTTTAATAAATAAAACTTTATATTACACTGTTCTTTTTTTAATTTACGAATTTATAAATAGAAATATTCTTTGTTCACTTATACTATTAGTTTTCATAACATGTAGTATATAACATAATAGTTTTTTTATTTATTTTAAAAATTTTCATAAAGCTCAAAATTTTTCCAACCAAATATTTCTTGAAAAATTATAAATTGTTTTTCTCTATACTTTATATTTCATGAATCCGCCTGAAAAACAAACGTAAATCGTAATTTTTAATAAGCCTCTTTTAATAAAAATGTTTCAAAAGAGTGTGTATTCTTACTTATGATTTTTTATCTTTGAATAATCTCATGTTTAATTGAAATGTCTGTTCTTTTTTATCCATGTTTTGTCTGAAACAATTTGACTTGACAGTTCACCCAAATATCTTCCGGTGTTTCGCAAAAATGATTATGACACAAAAGCATAGAACATCAGTATTCTTTTCTTCTGAAGATGAATTCATAAAAAAATAAAATTTTACAGCAGGTAACATCAACATATTCAAAAATTATTTGACATTATAGAGAAAAAACATTTTGTCAAAAGAAAATTTCAAACTTATTCTGTTGAAAGTAATTTTTTTCAATATTAATACATCGAATCTCAGTGCTATATTTAATCTCTATAATTTATTGATATTAAATAGAAAGAAACAAGTACTTCTCTCCCTTTTTTTTCAATAAACTAATATTTTCTGTTAAATAAATGTTAAACCGAAATTGCAAATATATACGAAAAAAAGTTTAGAATTTGAATCTGCTTAAAATTTAGGTTTTACCTTTTTAATATTATATTAAAAATTATTATTATGCAACATAAACAGACATAAATCTGCGGGTGTTGGCACCAGTTAGTCATGTTAGCGAGATTGGTTGCCATATTCACTTCCACTACTTTTTTGTTTCTTCCATCGACTTAGATATAGTGAACACGGATTTTCTACAGCTCCGCTGTCTTATTGTTAATGGAACCAGTTATAGTGTCTTAAATACATGTGCCTTATTGTAAATATAGTTAGTTTTGAAAATTTAATACAATCTACTTTATTGATAGGATGGCTTGATCGCGACCCGTGTGTTTGCTATGCAACAATAAGGAATTTATACAATGTAACAATACGCAATAACAAAATTTAAGATTCCTTAAATTTACGTGTTTTCCCTTTTTAAATTTACTTTTAAAAATAATTATTATGTAGCATTAACAAATATAAAACTATGGATATTACTTAAAAATAATTATGTATTATATTAATAGAGAGAATAAATTGTAATACTTGTAGACATTCTTATATATAATAAAACTTTTTTTTTCTGCATAATATTTTCCCAATCTATTGTTTAAAATTTAGTTAGAAACAGTTTAAAATTCTTGAACTGTAAAATAAGTATGAATATCATATTGTCAAAATAATATGAAGCACACATTTTTCTGAAACTTAACGTGACCCGACTAACGTGGCAAGTTATCGAAATATTTTAATTACTGAAAGCTTAAATTGATTTTCGCTCAACAATCTTCTTTTACATTCGAAGGCAAATTCCGTAACATTCGCAACATCCATTTCCGATGATTATCCAGATAACCTGGGATTCGAACCAGTGAAGGGTTGAACCATATGCTCGAGCGCTAACCGTTCAGTTGTCAGGTTGGCTTGCCCATAGAAAGAAATATTACTTGATTTTGGCCTTTAAATAAAAAGAATCATCCTAGTTTGTACTGAAGTTAGATAAATTAGCTTGAGTAAACAACTTAAAAAATATGCCAAAAGGAAAATTAATATCGCTTTATTAACAAACTATTATTAGTTTAAACAAGTGATTTAAATTAATAATAATTATTAATTATAATTATTAATACATGAAAATTTTATAAATTTGGCTTTTTTAATCATAAACTGTCAAAATTCAGTATCATTAAAGATTTAAATAAAGCTAATACTTTCGCCCTCTTGTGCAGCATTTAAATCCTATATTATTATACTATAAAATTATAGTAGTTCCTATTAATTTGGAATATTAGAAATATAACTAATTCCTTTTACTTAAAAATGTTTAAAATGCCAAACTTTAAAATAATTAACAAATTTCATTACAAATGATTACAATTTATCATTTTGAAGTATTTCTTCATTAAAATTTTTTTTATTAAAGTTATTGCTAAATATATATTTGCTTTTCTGTCTAAAATATTAAAAGAAAGTTTCAAAAATGTAAAAAAATTATTTCCATAATTAATTTTCAATAAGTGTTAATTAATCATAAGCAAATGCTTATAATGCTTCATCTCATTATTGCAAAAATTTTTATAAATTAATACAATTTCTTATGTACCGATTTCTCTAGTAAATAAACTTAAGTATATCCAAGAATGAAAGGATATTCTCATATTTTCTCAACGATGTTTATTTTTGAGTTATTGTTTTGATTTTAAGAAATTTTCTTAAGGGAAATATTAAAAGTAAGGCATAGGTCTACATTTTGTAACTTGGTGGGCTGGAAACCATATCACTCACAATTTGAATTTAATGAGGCGTTTACATTAATTAGCTTTCCTGTACAATTATATTTTATTAAATAATTTTTTCACGTTCATTACGATCTTTCCTCTAGAAATTACAGTGTATGTTTATTAATTTTAAATATTCTAAAAGCAAATCAAATATTCTGAATTTAACAAAGTAATCATTTAAAAGATTTTAAACAAAATAAATTTTTATAAAAGCATATTCTCAGAATGGATATTTATCGTAAAAATCGAAGACAGATAGAACACCAAAAATGGAAAAAGGAAATTCAGATTTAATAACAAAATAATAAAAAGTTAGGTAGACGAGTAAAAAGAGAATTCATTTATCATAATTATCTTGCTCTCCGTCTTCAAACTAACAGAGGATAAGCTAATAAAAATCTTTATTAGTTAATTAAAATTTATTAATATATATTTGCTTCTGTAAATGTAATAAGTAATGTAATTAGGTGATTTATTAATTATTAATATGTATTAATTCTTAATATGTATTAAAAATTTATTAATATGTATTTGTTTCTGTAAATATAATAAGTAATGTAATGTAATTAGGTGTTTTGTTACAACGATTTTTCAATATCAGAATCAATATTATTGATATTACACTATTACAATGTGGTGAGTTCGAATCGCGGTTTAGCAGAAGATCCGTCGTGTTCACTAATGGCGACTGGGGCAAGTAAAATATGTCGGATCGCAATGTCCTCCATGTTCCCATTACAAATTATTACCTCTGAGGGTGGTTGGAGCTAGGCTTTGGGTCTTTACTGGTTTCAATCTCTGAATTGGAAGATTCAGATGGTGCTGCCATCTATGAGCCAAAAGCTGTAGTTCCACCTTCGTATGGGTGTGCTTTATTCAAAAACGGAAGACTTCAATCACCTAGTCTCAGACGGGCGGGATGGGCGTTGCCAAGTGTCATCAGAAACACAACCCAACACTTTTTCAAACTAAATTACGTAATACTTGTTATTGCATGAAAATTTAAATTTTTTCTATTGGTTAATACAAAATAAAGTCACTGTATTATGAACTAAAAATAATAAAAATATTACATTGCCACAAAATGCAACATGAATCCAATTTAAAAAAAAGACAGAACTTATTTTTTTTTCAGAATATATAATCCCCGTAAACATTTATTACATTAATCCACGAATAAAATTTCGACATTGAAAACGAGTACTTATTTTATATACAGAATATCAATAATAAATTTAAGAACTGGTTATTCCCTAATATTATAAACAATGAGTATTTTCACCATGTTTCTTACCTTATTTGTTGAATATCCATTTTTACTGGCAAATGTAGCACAATAAATTTTGTTTTCTTTTCAGTAATGTTCGCTGATTTCAAGAGGAAAATATCTTGTGTTATTTCATCATAAATAATTATTCTGCTAACATGATAACCTTTAAGATGATAGCCGTCCCACCCGAAGGTATTCGGCAACGCTAACATGATAAAGTGAAAATGCTAGTCTCATTATAGGAACGGCAGATTTTACGTGTTATAATTTTAGTGTGTATAAGTAAAGTAATCATTGTTTGTACTGTTATATTAATAAATTGAACAGATTTCCTATATTCTATTAGATGTTAGCCAACTGACTTGTTTATAATAACTCTTGAAATAAAGCAGTTTGTAGCTACAAAGGGAAGTCTGAATGGTTATTTTGGCTTTATATACTCTCTTAGTATTTAGTCCTACTTCATCTTTACCACACTATATAATTTATATTTTGATATATGTTTCACAAATTATCTAGAATATTTGAATAAAATCAATACATATATAAAATGAGACTTCATAAAAAATATTCGTTGATTTACAGTATATATGATTAAAAAGAAACTTAAATAATTTAATAATAAAGTACATGACATATATAAATATAAAGATACAAGGATAATATATATTTAAATTTTCTATTTTATGTTACAACTTTATAACATGTCATTAATTTACTATGTTGTAATTTCCTCTACATCAAAAAGGTTTAGTTTTAACATAATTCTAAATGACAAAGTAAATATTTTAAAATAACGAGTTAACACATATAGTTATGCATACTTGTGGATCATTTTTTATATGTTTTTAAAATTTCTTTTTAAAAGTGAGAGAACAAACTTATCTTCATTTTTCTCATTCTGTAAATATTTGTGTTTACTGAATAAGAAATAAATAAAATTAAAGTAAATATGTGAGAAATGGTCTATATTTAAGCAAATAGAGATATCAAAATATATATGATTAAACCATTTTAAAGGAATATCAAATAATAAATAGTGTTAACTTAAAATACAATTTCAATGTTAAAAATTTATTTTAATAGTTTTATGTAAGCATTAATGAGGGAAAAAATTCTTAGTGTGAATATTAACAAAACATGAAACATTTTTTTATATTTTTAATATAAAATAATATGAATTTGAAAAGGATTACTTTTTTTATTATAATGTCTTATTTTTATTATAATGCCTTATTTTTATATAGGCTGTATAACATTATAGCCTATATAAAA
>JAPDSC010163328.1:130539-150423 GCA_026290005.1 Latrodectus geometricus
GTTTTATGTGATATTTTTGTTAATAAATAAGAAACAATAAATTATTCCTCCAAATTGTTCCACAAGTTGTCTAATATATTAATAAAAAAATTATGTATGGGCAAAATGTTAATAAATATTTATAAAATTAATAATGTATTATTTACTAACAACATATTAATCACTATTGTTATTGAAACAATTATTATTTTGACCAGATTAAGTATTTTAACTGTTCACAAGTATGTTCAGCAAATTTACTTTTTCAGCAGCAATTTTTAGTTAAAAAAAATTCAAAAATTTAAGTGTAGCTCACTCTTCAGAATCTGGAATTTGAGTATGTGCTTATTTTGAGGAATTGTTGCAATAAAAACTTAATAGTTTATCGTTCAAATTTGTATCTTTTTTGTAATTTATCTCTAAAAATTCAAATCATTTAACAATGAGCTACTTTTTAAACAGATTCGGTCAAAGTTTCTTGGACAATTGTATCTTATAGAAAAAAATGTGATTGAATGCCGCAGCTTATTATTATTTTTTTCCCCCTACTGATTTGCCCATTGAGTAATTATTTTGTTCTGATTATCATTCAACTGAATTCTTAGAGTTCAACACTATGGATTCGACTCCCACCTCAACCATGGATGTTTTTAGTAGTCTGGAATTCAGTTTTAAATTGTAAGGTCTGGGTAGAAGGAACTGTAGCGAACAAAAATTGTCTCCAATTCAAGAAACAGCAAACAATTATTCATTCTGAAGATAAATGGGTCTAGAAAATTTGGACCACTGCAGTTTTTCAGAAGTTGCTAATATTCCAGCAAAAAAAAAAAATGATTAGTTTATTTTTAAGATTAAAATTTTAAAATAGATTTTCTTGTCCTTTTATGCTTATAAAAACCGGAAAATGTCTAAAAATCAAATAGTTAAATGCTTAAGCAAACGATATATGTGCCAAATGGTACTTTTCAAAGAAAATTTGAAACTAAGTTATAAAATATCTTCAGTGCAATCGAATTTTTATTAACTGATCACGTGATGTCAGTTTCTCAAGTATTCTAAACTAGTTTCGGGTTGGATGATTTTACCTATTGAACAGTTCATTGCATTGTGCAAATTACAATTTCTTCTTCTTGGAAATTTCGGCAATCTGAATTCCACAAAAAAATGTATTATTTGACCTGTGTAGAGATAAGAAGGCTCTGGGCAAAATGTGCTGAAAGAGAATCGTTCACTTGTTCAAAAATTAATATTTTTACGTGTGTGCTTTTTTTAAAAAACACCTAGAGATGTAAAAGCGAATGATTTCTGCCTCCTTTTCAATTTTTTTTTATTTCCAAATTTTTTAAAATTTAATTCATATTTTATATAAATTAAGAGTTAGACAAACATCTACGTTATTAAAATGAAATGCATGCTATGTGATTGATATGTGTAAAAAGCTTCGGAATATCTCTTCTGTTCAGAGCAATTTTAAAATTTTGATTTTAAAAAGAAAAAAGCTTAAAATTGTCATAAAAACTCGTAATAATCGATTTAGTTGTATTGTATTTAAAAGATCCTCTTCCAAATCCGAGTAGGCGCAGCTTGTCCTTTTTGGATCTTGCGCCACAAAACCCAACCAAACAATCCAGATATGAGTAATTAGAGTAATTCTTATTTTGTGGAAGATAATGTATGACTAGACGCCCAAGCACTAATGTATGATTTTGTGTAGTAATTTTTTAAAGTTTAAAAATTTAAAAAAGTTTATGTAAATGCAAATGTTATCACACAGATAATCTGTCTGCTGAATAATTATCACTAATTAGGAATTCAAAAATTCATCAATTTGAACTTCACATAAGTCGTGGATGTTTGTGGTAGTTAGAAATTCACATTAAAAAAAAAAAAATTAAGTGTCAATCGAATTACCTGTCAGAGTGACTTAATTCAAATCTCTTGGAATATTAGTTTTTATGATCTGATATTGTCATCGTCTGAAAATTGGAACGAAAATGCACAACTTTATACTGAAGTAAAAAATTCAATTAAATTAACAGAACTTCAAAAATACTTATTACCTCACCACAACAAAGACTATTTAAACAAGGTTTGCAAGTACAGAAATAGAATTTTCCGTTAGTAAAATGTTTATTAATAGCCTTTAAATGTGTTTTCGCTCTTGTGGAATCAGTTTTGTTCAAGAAGAAAAACCACTGACATTATAAGACGGAGGATATGGAAATACAACTGTCTCCATACAAAATTCGTATCTAAATGAAAAGACGAATTTTCCGAAATAAATTTTAATCCTAAATAATATTATTCTAATCTTAAATGAATCTCTAACCACCTGAAATGGAATACAAAATGTGTTCATGCTATTTTCTGAAAAATAAATATGTATAACTCCGTAAATCTTAAAAGCCTGTTAAGAGAAAAAAAAAATTGATAGAGAAAAGTTTGCTTGAAATCACAATAAGAATAGTGATGGACACATGTAATTGAACTTTGTTTCATATTTGATTTTAAAATTTTTAATTTCCTAAAAATGAAATTTAATTTTTGGAACAACTTAATTGAATTATTTATTCAAAGACGGAAAAGCTTTACAACTTTAATATCATTGAAAACGCTTAAGGATAAATGTCTTTACAAGAAATTATTAAACAATAATTTCAGACAAGTCGAAGTAGTAAGTAAATGGTTAATTTATTGTCTCTAGTCTTCAATCGAAATTTTCGTGGATTCATTTGCAACTGATTTGGATATTTATAGTGGTTCAGAATGAATTTTAAACCATAAGCCCAAGATAAAAGCCCTGTGGAAAAAAAAAAAAAAAAAAAAAAAAAACCCCAAACCAACTAATTTGGCAAACAAAATTCTGAAAATTTCATGTGTAAATGGCGTAAAATATAGTTAAGTGAATAAACAAACAACCAACCAACCATTTTAACTATGTCAAAAATTGATTAATCGTAAAAAAGTAAGATTCAATAGGTGGTAAGTCATCTAAAATTATAATATAGTCAATATCTTATGAAACAGAATACTGCTTCCTGGTGCCTATGATGCTAATAATCTTATGATAGATAATAAATGATGCTAGTAATCTATTTGGGGTATTTAAAGACTATAAAGGTTTATTTCCCACACCCAAGTCTTAGGCCTGTTTCAAAGATTTTAAAGATAATGTTAGTCAATTTTATCCCAACAGTTGATTCTTGTGATATAAATGATAAAATAGGTTTCCCTTTTTGACGATTTATTTCCACTGTAGATACCAGAGAAAAAGCTTAAAATTATTGTTACAAAAAGGCCAAAACGTGAAGAGTATATAGCAATTCTGTTACATGTTTCACTCTATAAAATTGCTTCAAATGTAACATGGAACAAAAAGTGATTTTCGTGAAAACTAGGTATTTGCTATTTTGGAAGATACTATCACGAAATATTTGCCATTGTAATGATCAAAAAGCACAAGGTATTTTAAGAAATTTGCAAAGTTATGAATTGGAAAGATTTTCAACTTCATTATCGTAGTGCCCTTATCATCGGCGATTTACAGAATTTTTATTTAAATGGAAAAATTTTTTTGTAGTCCTTCTACATAATAAATTACATTGGTTATCAAGATAAAATATTTCGCGTTTTTATTCACAAGAATTAAAATATTTCTCCTTAAACATATTTATTTTCGAGAACTCAGAACTAGCGAATGATCAGTGGATTCAAAATTTTATTTTATGAAAGATTTTACGTATCATGAATCAGCTTAATCAAATACTATTTGGGGAAATAAATTCAATGTTAGAAAAAGTAATTTCATTTGAAAACAAATTATCCATTTTTGCTTAAGATTTTGAAACTTTAACTTTCGAAGTCTTTTGGGAAATTCCAGGAAAATAATTCTGATATTAACATTTATTTCAAAATATTTTACATATGAGAAATTGTTCTCGGTAGATTTTAGGAATTAAAAACAAGAAAGCATTAGTTTACTTTTATTGTAACAAAATTTTTCCTTCTTTAATATTGACATTTGCAACTTTAAAAACTAATTGCTGGATTTAGAAACAAGGAATTATGGAGGTCGAGAAATGTTTAATGCTTTATCGCTAATATTGAAACATTAAAGGAAAACAAATCTGAGCTTAGTTGGTTACAGCACAAGCAAACGATTTTCTTTGACACTTGGAAATTCTATTCCTTATATATATATATATATATATATATATATATATTCTTATTCATTCGATCATCTGCTAAACTGACACTGATAACCACAGTTTAACAACGATGTATGATGAGCATAATAGCATGTCATGACAGTTACACCATTGAAGATGTATGTTTGCATTCTCTAATCAGCATGTATTCTATTTATGCATGCAGCTTTAATATTTGATTAGTGTTTAATATCATGTAAACAGTTCTATACGTTTCTCAATATATCCAAATTGTAATATAAGTGAGGTGCCAACATTTTGAAATTTTTTCCTATTAAATATCCGAATTTACTTGAAACAAACACCGATATTTATTAGGAGTTTTACTTTATATACAATTTTTTAGAAAAACTTTACATTAAATATGAATTTAAAATTGAAATACTTCATTCATCTTGCGCATTAAAAAAAAACTGGAAATGGAAAACTGGATCACCACAGTAACTGAGTTGGCAAAAGCTTTTCTCTGGGTGATCTATAAATTTAATCAATTTTTATTCCGAATATGTTAGTAAAATTAACATACAAAGTCTTGGGTTAGCAATTAAAGAGGGACATGTCAAATATAAACTTCTTTCTACACACATTAAATATTTAGCATATGATAATTAACATGAATTTGTTATGATAAATTGATTAGGTAGTTTAAGTTTATTTTTTTTCCATTATTATACGAAAGTTATAAATAGTTAAAAAAATTAAAGATCAAAATAATAATTTAAATAATTCAAGACATTTATATTAGATTTCTAAGAGTGGCTTAAGATATAATTATTTTTAATTATAAAATAAGGTTTATATAGTTTCCTTCAATTGTCACATAAGTAGGTAAGAAATCGTCAATTCTTGTATTTGTTATCCACGATGAAGATATTATGATGTGCATACGCGTATATGTAAATAAATACTATATTTTAAGTAGAGGTTCTATACAAAATTCACGTTATCATAAATAAAATTTCAAATATTAATGAATTTTGTATAGATTTCTCATGCTCATAAATAACCGACATTTTACCAAATTAAATCAGTAATGTGCTCGATTAGGATTAAAACTAATCATATGTAAAAATACTAATTTAAAATCAGAAACACAATTAAAATTTTATTTAAATTTAATGAAGGTCAGAATCTTTAGAATTTTATTTCTTAAAATTTACACAATTTTAAAATACACAATTAAAAATACTCTTTATTTCCATTGAATTAAAATTTATGCGTTGGCATAAGCAAAATTTGCCCTTTTGATAACTGACTGTGCAAACTGAAACTTCAACAAATTTAAATTGTTTCAAATTACAGTTTGAGTTTACTTTGCATCTCATTCAATGGGATTTGTTTATTTCAGAAAGATTACCCGCAGAAGAAGCAGTAACGTTAAGTTAACGTTGGTAACTTCAATAAAATTCTTAATGACGCGTAATTCAGGTATGCTTTTATTTTTCTGCATGTGTTTCAAAAATATAAGTAAAATATATTGAAAAATGAGTTAAAAAATATATGCCAATTTGAAATTAGTTTAACTTACTTATTTATAATTTTCTCCTGTATTTTGAGTTAAAATTAAATATTTTTTAAAAGAAAAATATCAAAATATAGGTAATGTATGCATATTTTTCAATTATAGCTCTTAATTTTAACTTTAAATTCTGAATATTTAAATCAGGTTTTAAACTTTTATTACTTAAAAATTTTATATCTTACATAAAGAAAAAAATTAAGTTATATTAATTGTGAATTTTATTTTTTTACAAAATTTGGACTTAAGTATTCAATTTGCCAAGGGAAAAGGAAACAGAATATAACAAAATTTGTTGATTCTCCCATTGCCTGAAAATTCATTAAAAGAAACTAATCAGAAAATATAGCATTATATATATTGGTAACAAATTTAAATTATAGTTATGGGTAGTATTGGATTAATGAATATATGATGATTATGAATTTTAATTTGTCATTTGTGTACATTTTCTAATTTATACTTCGACAATGGAAAATTTTATTCTAATATTCAATTTCACTAACTTCACTATTAGTCAGAATGAAATTGAAACTTGAGGTAAAGTTTTATTCATTTAATTATGTGCTAATTCCACTGTCATAAAAATTACTGAATTCTATTTCATTAGCAGATTAAAATTGGATAATCATTTATAGTTTTGGTTTGTGAGACATTTTATTATGTTAATATTTTAAATTTATGTTTTATTTTTTGAGAATTCTTAATTTTAATACATTTTTATATTATTACCTAAAAATCTCATTCTTAAATTCATCAGGGTTAATTTGCTGTTTAGGTCCCCTTTTTTGCCAGCTCCCGAATTTGAAGCGCTTTTTCACGCATGCTCTTTAATTATTCTTTTGTTTTAGTCTTTTCATTAGTCGTTAATTATGTTTTACTTTGAAATAGTGGTAGAATTTTCAGCATGGCATTTACGTTTTTGAAAACATGTATCAAGCAGGGGACTTAAAGCACAATTTTACCTTCATCAGTTTTCCATAGATATTAAATGTCTTATCACTGGATGATATCTTTAATTTGTTAGCCTATACTTAAGCATGCCCCCTTGATTCTCGCCAAGTTATTTTATGCATTTTATTTGGTTTATTAAGTTTGCTTATGTTATCTTTATTGAAATTTCATTATGTCTTAGCCACTATACCTGTTTGCACCATGTTCAGCGAAAACAGGAATAGAGTCAGCTGAAAATCGCCAAGGGGACATTCTCAAATATAATTTTACCCTTTAATTTTTAAATAATTTATAAATTCCACTTAATAACATATTTTCAAAAATATTTTTAAATGGAATTTTAATCAAGATTATTTGAAAATATAGAATTGGTTATTTTATGATTCATTTCCAATTTATTTTTTCTACTAAAATTTTAATTAGGATAATTTATTTGCAGAGTCTTGTTTGTTTTATAATTGTATAATTTCAGGCTGGTAATTTTTTTATATAATGTTTTTTTAAATATCTCTTTATATTTTTAAGAATTTTTTCAAAATTTTTTTTTGCTGTGTTATGGTTAGCAATTTAAAAATATCACCATTCTGTTTCCTATTTTATATAGGATTGTTATTATTATTCTGAAACGGTTAATTACACTCATTAATACTGCTGACCAAATACTGTACCTATGTCATCTTTAATTTGTGAGAAAACAATTGTTTAAGGTTACAGTCTTGACCATAATGCCCACTTTTACCAAAATTTGTTTTAAAAAGTGAATCTGTTCATAATAATTTTTAATTATTTGTGTTGTAAGATATTATATATAATAAAATAAAATTCTCCCCTTTGTCATATAAAATTATATACAATTTTAATTATGACATAAATTCTGTATAATCCTTTTGATATGTTTTTGAATTTTTTGGCTATAATTGTATCATAGCTTCTTTTTCCAAAAAAGTAAGTTAATTCCTATTAAGAATAAAAAATATAAGTTATAAAGTGTTAAAGTTTCTAAAAAGAAAAAATCATGTGAGTTATTTTTATCAGAATTTCAATCAGAGCATATGGTTAAAAAAGTATAATACATTGTAATGCTACTGCATATAAGCTAAAATTGCTGACAATTTTAGCTTATAAGCTATAGCATTATAATAAGTAAATAAAATGTTGAATATCTAGTGTTTTTTTATGATGTAATAAAAAATCCAAGTTGTCAGAAAAACTAAAATCAACCAGAAAACTTACCGAATTCAAAAATGTACTGAAAGGGTTATGGCATTTGTATCATATACTGTATTTGAAATATATCTTAAATCAGTATTTATGAATAAGTGTAATTTGCAGTGGAACCAAATGCTAAATGTTTATATTTATTATTAATAAAACTTTAATGTTTTTTTTTAATAAAGGGTGTATTTATTGATAATTTATCAAACTTTCTCTATTTGCTTGTGATTTTTCTATATGGTGAGACTATTTTTTCTCTTTATGATAAATTATTTAAATGAAACTTGAATGGTGAGAAAAATTTGAACTTTGTTACATTAAAATCCGTTGAAATTAATATCCATGTACTTAAGCTAAATTCATATCTTAATATTTTTAATAAAACATTTTTAATTAATTATATATGATAAAAAACTAATAAAAATTACGTATTAGTTTATATATATATATATATATATATATATATATATATATAATATAAATGTGTTTGTGTTATAAAATATATGAATGAAAGTATAATTATTAAATTATTTATGTAAAATTTTAGCTTGCAGTTATTTCTGACTTTTTCAGAAATAGGGAGTGATATTTTCAGTTTGAACAAATTTTCAGTAAGAACAAATATTTTATTTACATGCAATACATTGATCTCCTTTAATGTATAATTTTTAAAAGATAGTTTTTATATTCAAACTCAAACAAGCTGTAAAGATCAAAATTATTCTGATATTCTAAAATTCTTTTATTTTCCTAAAATGCCTTCATTTTTTTTCAAAATTAATTTTGAAATATTTTAATTATTCATCAATATTTTATGAACCTAATTTCATGAAATAATTACATTTATTTTGTTTTCTTGTTGTAAATATTTTTGCGCTAAGTATATATTTTCTCTTTGATATGTAATATGCATGGTAATATTTCTCCTTTAAGCTTTTCCAAACCAGAAAATTTAAATCAACCTAAAATGTATTTACTCTGCATGGTTCTCCATATATGAAACAAAATCTAGTTATCTTAAATATAAGTTTTAATTGAATTTTTTTTTTTATGTAGATAAGTATATTATAAAAATTGCAATGAACCTATTTTGAACTAAAGTAACTAACTATCAATAATGTATTTATAATTAATTAATGATATGCATATCGCATATTCTAACATAGTCAATAATTATGGATACCCAAAACAAAAAGAAAAGAGCATAAAGCTAGAAGCATTAATGTATCACTAAAAAATTATTTCATTTTTAACTCTACTGCAAGAAATGACAAATTTTCTGACAATTTTTGATGTGATTAATTTTGGAATATCTTTCAATTTTTTTAGTATGTTTTATATTTTTTATTGGTCCAAAAATCATGAAAGAGCTACAGTTTACTGTGAATCTCATTTGTAGACTAGGTTGAAACCAATGAAATGATTAGAATTATTATTTTTCTTTTCATTAAGAATAGGTTAAACTTAAAAAAGATTTAATTATAAATAGATGAAACAAAAGTAAATTTCAATATTTTAAAATAAACTTGACTAATTTCATTCTGTTATCCTTAATTGACTATTATATTTATTACACATTATTCAAAAGCATTATGTAAATCAAAGAACTACAAAGTGCTTTTAAATAATATCAAAAATTAATGTTGATCAGTTTGCTTGTACTTATGTTTCAAGCAATTTACTCTGAAAGAATCATTTCTTATAGTTGGAAATATTTAAACTGTAGAAATGTGTACTTTTAGTGGACTCTAACAAATTAAATTAGGATTTGGTTAAAAAAAGAAGTTAAAAATAGTTTAATGATGAAAATTTTTTACCTAATCTCAATTTTTAATTTGTTATTTTCAATACTTGCTTTAAAAATTTCCTTTTATAAATTTGTTACATAAATATCTCTACAATGTTTGTCTTTTATTAATAAGAAAGAATCTGAAATTCAGTAGACTGATTCAACACATTTCTTAAATGAATAAAACTTTATGAAAAATTAAAAATGAATTCTTGTATTTGGATTTGACTGCTCAAAAATGCATATGGTAATGACTAAAATAATCCATAAAAGTTGGGATGCTGTTTTCAATGTGGAAAGTGTGGGGACATTTAAGAAATTAATAGGAAAATATGTAAGGCTTGTTTGAATTATATTTCTTTCAAGTTTGAATTTTTAAAATGTTCTTAAAATCAAAATTTTATTTATTTATAATGTTTATCTGGAGATATGTGTTTTGAAATAATATTTTAAAACATTCAATAGGTAAAACGTTAAGCATAATATGCAAAGCAAATGCTAAATGTATAATACGAGCATTATAAAGATTAATTTTTTAAACAATACTTTATATATATATAAATTCCTTTCTTATCAATACATGAAGAACTATTTAAATCTATTTTTTACTATAGAGTTTGCTTGGGAATTCGGTTTTTAGGTAAAATGTTGCAAATATGCTTAGAACTTTATTGAAATTTCTGTTAAAAATTCAATTGATTTTATATTTCCTGTAATGGGTAAACCATATTTTTCAGAAGGCTCTATTTCGTATGATGATATGCAAGATTGCACGTAATGAAGGTGCGTATTGATTTTTATATTTGTATTTTAGTATTCAAATACAAAAGTTATTTATTTGAAAAGAAATTATTTAATTGAGAAATATCTATTAGAAACTAATAATCATTGGGTGATATAAAAAAATGCCATATCATGAAGATTTTGCTCCTTGTTATTTTTGGTTATGTTTTTTTTTGCTTTGCATAAGAATTATGAATCACTTAATTCATGAAAAGTATTTGCGTAAAGGAATATTTTTACTATCCATATTCATATTTTGTCTAAATTTTTAGAAGTTTTATATACCACTAGTACTAATCAACCCTATAAAATGTAATTTGGTAGAAATATGGATATTGTTCAAGAAATAGAGATACATTGAGTATCTGATCAAAAATATGACTTAAACAATCAACTGAGATTTGGAATAAATTAAACTTATCGAGTAGTACATGAAATCTTTGTTGCATAAATACTGACAATATGCATTAGTTAGAAAATTTCTGTATTCCATCAAGGAAAAAAAGTAATTTGAACAAAAATAATTTAAAAGTAAATATCAGTTATATTCTACTTTTTGCACACAAAGGACATTGATTAATAATTCACTGATATGAAAAACCATCTTAGTTTTTAAACTAGCTCTCAAAGCCAAAATTCTGCTCTGTATTAGTGATTATTGAAGGATTTTGAAAAGTCTGGTAAAATGAATGTTTGTTCTAGGGTCAGTTTGATTATTGAATAAAACATAAAAATGTGAATTTATTTAAACTTTAGGTGCAGTTTTTGATTTAATTTTAGGATGAGGAATACTCATTAAAAAAAAATGAAGCTGTATCTGTATCTCTTGTGATCTCTTGTTTACTGTATCTCTTGTGATACAACTAATTTTTTTTATTTCATTCATCATAAGGGAAAAAATTACTGTATATTATTATATAATATAAATAAAAATATATTTTTATTAATATAATATTGTACATAAAATGTTTGAAATTTTATAAATGTTGATAAAATTATATTAAATGTTCAAAAAAAGAAAATAAGTTTTTTATTTATTTTTTAATTTACTTATTTTGTAATTTACATTGAGGACCACTTCCATAACTTGACATTGATTCCATCTAGATGTCATAGGATACATGTAATCTAGTGATTCAATATATCCTTTATACTGAAGAGTTTGAAACACACATAATTATTCCTGTAAGTACATGTGTTTCATGGTTAAGATAACTGATCTAAGTGACATTTCACAGAAAGCATATTGTGATAGCACGAGCTCGAAATGAATTTCCCTAAAACTATGGTTCTTTGGCTCTTCATATGATATCGTTGTGCAAACCTATACCAAGTGAATAAATGCCAGTGAAATAAGCAGACACCATAATGTTGGATGTCAACATATGGTTCAGCAATGATTCAGCGATAAGCATGATAGTGGCAAGCACCACTGACAGTGATAATGACAGTGGCAAGCACCACTGATTTGTATGCTAAGAATAATTTCTACTTTTACTGACTCTTTTCTAACATTTTTCACTTAACTGAGCCACTGTCTGCTATTGGTCTTATTTTGTTTAAGTTCAATGTAGAAGTTTTAAAATCATTATAATTGATAGTTAACTTATTGTTATTAATTTGAGACTTGGTTATATATATTTGAAAAATCAATATATTAAGTTTTGAAGAAAGAAATACATTTTTTTTTCTGTTGGTGACTATTAGTTGATAGCTTCTAAGTATTGATCAAACAATTTGAGATTTACTCTTATTGGAAAAGTGACATTTCACACAAAACATTTTTGTTTGGTCTATTCAGTTGTGAGTTACAAAGTGTTCAAAATTTAAGACAACAAAGAGAAAATTCAGTTTATTTTATGTTCTTGTTGTTACATATGGCTAAAAGGAACCCAATCCATCAACATCTGGCCACTCGTAAACACATTTAAATTACGATAAAAAAAAAGGTAAAAACCAACATAAAACAATTAAAAATCTAAAATTTCAAAAGATTATAAAATTTCAAAGTTGAAAATGCTAGAGGCAGAGAACATAAGTGTTCAGGACATGCAATCCCTTGCCATCCAATATAACTTGCTAACATCACCACTTTATTGAAGAGTAGGGTCCAGGCCCAGGCAGATGAGTAGATGGTCGCTATTCATATTGTCTACCTTATAGATAGGGCAAAGACTACTGTCAAGATGCCAATTTCCTTAAGGTGTTCAGCTAGGCAGTCATGACTAGTGCTCAATCTATAATTGGCCATGGCCTCTTTACGTGGTCTGTGACCGAATTTTTTCCAATTATTTTTAATATTTACTCATAGCTTGTCTCTGAATTCATTAGACAGGTCCTTATTATAGTTCAGCATGATCCGCTCTCTTATACATCTCTTTTTAGGGAATCCAACAGAATAGTATTGGCTTCAATATGTGTTTTTGTGCCTTTCTCGGCCAAACGGTCTGCTCTTTCTTTACCATCTATGTCCACATGCGATGATATCCATTGAAATTCTACGGTTTTACTGTTCAAATTAAGTCCCCATATAATACGTTTTATATCATTTCCAAGGGAAAATTCTGTGAGGTGTTGGAGTGTAATTGTTTCAATGACAGATATTGAGTTGACAAGTATGACTGCCTTTTCAAAACAGTCCATGTTGAATTGCAGATTGGTCACAGCCAAAAATATCGTGTGGACTTCAGCATCAAAATTTGTTAAATGTTTACCACTGGAGCATGCTGCGAGAACAATCTCTATACACATCCGCACCCGTGCCATCATTTATCCTAGAACCATCAGTATAAACCAGGATCCATTCTGGCTCAGTGTAATTATTGTCCAAAAATGACAAGTGTTCATTTTTGGCAAAGTATCTAGTATTTGTGTGTGTGTGTTTTTTTTTCCTGTTTCCATCCATTTTTAAATTAGAAGGTATTTTCATAAAATCTAACGAGTCAGCCAGTATATTAGATTTTTCAACAGGAGCACTCACATCTGGGTCATTCAAAATCCCCTCACAAATCTCGACTGAGGATATCTGGATTTTTAGAGAACTCTCCTTCCAGTTCGTCCAATTTGCCCATTGAGATGCTCTCAGTCTAACGAAAGTACTAACCACTTAGTTCATTTTATAGTTTTCCTTTGAAGGCAAAAATACAAGTCAGGCTTCAGAAATTGTGATTAGTGTTTATCTGGAATGATCAAAGTTGACCTTAAGATAGTAATCCTAGCATCACCCAAGACCTAAAGATTGACCTGAAAGAGTTTTGAACCTGTTACACAAAATGAATCTTCAAAGCAAGTTACATAAAATTAATGGATTTATTTTTCTCAACTTGTTTTCTTTGTATTGAGTATTGTAAGTCGAGTATCTATTTGCTGTATGGCATTTTATATACTAAGCTATAATTTTTCAATAATTTTATTACAGTCATACTATATGTTTGTTAATAAATTAATTTTAGAGGTTTCTCAGTGTTCATTTAAATTTTTCATGTTTATTTTTGTTTATCTTTTGTGTTATGTATAAATTAAATAATTCATTAAATTTATACATAGCACATTAAAAAATTGCTTTTATGAAGAAAGTAAGTGTTAGTGTGTTGTTTTAGTATCAAAATATTGTTTTTATATACTGAACTTTTTATTCATTTTGCATTTCAATTCTCTTGGCTTAGTAAATTTTTGTTAAATCTTTAATATGCCATGAATAAGATTTTACAACTATTGATTTCAATGTCAGGAGAATGAATAATGATATTTTGAGCCATTTGTACAATTTTATAATATTGGTATTCAAAATTGTGTAGTTTTTGTCTCCCTAACAGATAAAATTGTATGAGGCAACATTGTATTGAAAGTCTAATCTAAAGGAGAGATACAATATGGGAATCATCCAAGAAGGTGGGCCCAAACTGTTCTATCACAACTCAGAGTGATGCTTCATACATATAGGATTCGTAATTTGATATTCATAAGCGTGAAAATAAGTTTGTTATTGTGAAGAAAATGTGTAATATTTTAAAAATTTCAATACTTTTTAAATTGTTTAAAGTTTTTAAATTTTTAATAAACTAATAATTATGAATAAGAATATGGAATACAAAAAATCTGTTAATACTTCAGTTTGGTTTCATTATTTATATGATGAAAAGAATATGGTGACACAATGTGAAAAATGTTCAAAAGTTATTAAAGTGAATGGAGGAGGAAGTACAGATATCCATGCACATTAAAACATGAAACATGGTACAAAATTGTTAAAGAGGAAAACATGTAATTGTAATGAAGGTACAAATCTAAGTACAGTTTCTGAGTCCAAGCCATCATGGAGTTTAGATTACTTTGAAAAAAAAATCACTATTTTCCAGAGGTTTTAAATATTTTACCAACATCAATAAGCACTATATGAAGAACTGTTATTAATTACAGTAACAGAGTTTACATTTCTTTGAAACACAAATTAATACAATCAAAAGTAAATGGCAAAAATTTTAGCCTTATATTTGATAAATGGACAAGTATAAAAAATAGATTCTATTTAAGTATAAATATTCATTCATAAAAAAAAAATTTGGAATATTGGACTTGCATGTTTCTGGAAGTATACCTGACAAATGTGCAGAAGTGTTTAAATCTAAATTGAGGAAACTGGAATTATACCTTATAGAAGATATTGTATCCAAAACATATTGATGGAGCAACGGTTATTGGAAAAAAAAATTGGAAAGTTGATTAATGCCAATCAGCAATTATGCTATTATCATTAGAATTCAATTAGGAATAATATGTGTGAGTGAACTAAAATAAATGTAGATCTAAAAGCTTCTGAGATTCCGACTTTAAAGAGTGATAGAGATATTGTGACAATGGAGATAATGACAATGTAATTGTTGAAGATATTACTAAGGATAAAATATTAATTCATTAAGAATTATTTCCTATAATTAATAGAGTTTGAAATATTTGTACCAAAAATTTATAACAAAAAAAATTACGTAATTATAGTGATTTTAAAAATAAAAAGAAAAGAGACTAACCAAGTCAAATTTGATCAAGTTTATAGTAAATTTTCTTAACATTTTTTATTGTTAAACCTATTTACATTCAAAAGAATCTGGTACAGTTAGAGAAGATAACACTAATGTCGATCATGAAAAGAAATTGCCTCTTAAACAAAAATTAGGATTAGCAATAATTAAAATAAATTTCATTGAAGCAAAATACATACAGTACAGAAATCAATTGTATCTAAAACCATCAGAGGAAAAATTGATTTATTTGAAGATGAGAGATTTAAAGGTGAGAATATTTGGGAAAAACATATCATGCCTAGCTAACAGTACCACCAACTAGCATAGATGCTGAAAGACCGTTTTCGACGACTGGTAATTTTTGTGCAAAATAATGTTCCAGGCTTATTGACAGTACAATGGATGCATTATGTTTTTTATGATTATATCTCCATTTTTTTAATAGTATCAAAGATTGAATAATACTTTTTTATGATTTAAATAGTTCTTTTTGCGATTCTTTATATACTGTTGGCTACTAAAACATAGAAACACCTATTTTTTCTTTTTCCAAAATTCCTATTACTGTTATTAAAACTGGTATCCTGGTATTAAGATAAAAAAAAAAATATTTGAATCCCAGTATATTTGATCTGATATTGCAATCCATATTTACTACTATTATGAAGTATAAATACCTTTATATATTTTGAGTATTCATGTAATAGAGTAAATAGAGAAGTTGAAAAAAATATTGCAGCTCCTCTATCTACAGAATAATAGTTTTAATTTTTCATATATTTATAATTTATTGCCCGAAAACCAATCAAAAAATGGATATATTGGAACATATTTTTTGCAAAGTTTTTCAAAAATAATTGCTTACATCAAAATATGCTAATAGATATCACTTAGATTTCTTTATTTCATAATTTTTTTAATATACATCTTTATGCAACTACAATTCTTTAAAAGAAATGACCACCATCATCTGTCTATAGAGGAAGAATAAATGAACATTTATGCTCCCTCTTGGAGCAAATAAGAAAAATCTATTAAAAAATATGAAAGAAATCTCTATTTTTCATTAAAAAGTCGGAAAGAAATTTTTATTTTTCAAAGAATATTTAAAATCTGTATTATCTATAACTTACTGCATGCATAATACTAAGTGGAAATAATTAAATGTTAAATTTAATACAAACTTCTAAAATATCAGAACTGAAATATATCAAGCTTATATTAAACAATAGTCTTTAAAAAGCAAAATCTTTTATGTTTTTAATTGGTAAGTCAATTATGTTTTGTTAACTAATTTGATTTAAAATGCTTCTTATATATTATTTATGCTTATAAAAATGTTTTGTCTTAAAAGATTTATGTTTTCATGAAAGTATTTTACTTTTATATATCGTATCACTTTCCCAAAATTGTTTACGTGCATCATAGCACCAGCAATTTTGTTTGTGCTGTTTAAAGTAATTTTTATTATAATGAAACAAAGTTATTAGATTACAGTGCTAGGTTCTGGAAGAATGTCTGATTAATTTATATGGATATATATTAGTAATGAAAGTCATTATCAAAGATTGATCAGTAACCTCAATTTGCACTTTATTCCCATTTGATAAACTTTACGCTTTTAGGGAAAAAATTTGTAGATCATGATTTATATTGCTCAATAATTCTAATTAAAATATTTAGACTGTATTTTATATTGCATATAAGTATTTTAGAAATATATTTTCTGACTATTTTGTTAGTATGTAATTATTCATAAAAATGTTTATTTATGAATTCTAAGTAAAAAAATATATTTACCTTTTGAGTGTTAAAATAATTATATCCTATATCAAATATTAATGAAGATAATTTAATTTTTTGTTTCATGAAACTTAAAACAGATTTATATATGAGGCTTGATAATTTTGTTAAGTAACATAGTATTCTTAAAATTTATGGTTGATTTATATAATGCCTCATATAAGGCATTATATTCTCAATTACTTCACTACTAAGCTGGCAACCAAAACTAAATTCTTTGCACTCTGGCCTTTGGCTCACAATTTGTGAATTTGATTCTCACCTTGAATATTTGTAATGATTCACAATCCACTTTAAATTGTAGGTTCCAGTCTAATTACCCTCTTAAACATTATTTTGAAAAGTAGAAATATACTTGTTTGAACTTAAATAAATGCCTTTTCTTAACATTTTCATCTAGAAGTAGCATATTTTTTAATGAATTTTTTCGATTTAATATAAAATTTTATGAAATTGCAAAATACCTATTAAAACAATTCTAGGTGCCTTTATGATTTAATGCTATATTAGTAGGCTATTTAGTGCTCTATGAAATGGCATTTTAACTTCTCTATAAATTACAAAATTAGTTCTTTAAAAATTCTATTAATTTTATAAAATTATTTTGTTAATGAATTCTCTTTTTATATCCCTTTTTAATTAATTTTTTTTTTTGAGTATCTACACTTTATTTTCAGATACTGATAAATATAATTTAGAGAACAATGTCAGCTTGTTTTATTTGTTGTAAGTAAACTAAATAATTCCAATAATTAAAACATTTTTTAACATCTATACTAATTTGCATTTAAAAGTATGTTTAGTATTTCTGTCGATGGTGATTTCTATAAATTTTAAACATTTTTGTTATAATGTGATGAACTCTCCTATAACAGTTTAAATGTGTAATAAAACAAAAATAATCATTATTTACAGAGCAGTTTGAATATATTTTGTGATAAACCAAATATTAGTGAATTCCTTAATAATTAAGTAGACATTAAAAGAAAATTTTTTATCAATCTTGTTTTCTTTTTTTTTTTTTTTTTTAACTATCCTACCATGTAATGTTAGAACCTAATTTAACTATTTGAAGGCAAACCATAACAAATGTGTTCAAAATAGGGATGTGAGGTAATTTACTTACTTATCTTGCTATTTTATTTGATATTTTCTGTCTTTATTCTAAATGTAAATGTTTATTTCACATAATAAGGCATCTTATTTCTAATTTTAATTATTTTGTAGAATGGCCTGTAATAATTACATTGTTTTTTTTTTAATGTACATGTCTTACAATGACATTTGATTGAGCTACATTTGCTTTTACAGGTTTGTCACAAAATATGCAACTTTGGAAAGCATCTTAACTTATAATTAATATTTTATACTATACGTATTATTAATAGATTTTGTCAAATTAATTTTAATCTTGTTTACATTCTTCAGCCAGGCTGAAAACTTTCATTCCATTTGACTTATGCCAAGCTAAAGCTAAATGGTTAGCACTCTGACTTTCAATTCCTTGATTTGATTCCACTTTTGGTAGAAATGTTTGTATTGTTTAAAATCCACATAAAATTATAACTCTCAATCTTATTGAATCCTTATGTTAAAAATGACCATTGAGCAACTTAAAAGAACTTCAAATTTAATGACATATTTTATGTGCAATAAGGTTTTATATAATTTGGAGTATATTGACTAATGTTATTAATTACATTTAATAAACATATTCATTAGATTAGCATTATTTAGAATTATTAAATAAACTACAATAATAAACTTTATTTCATATTTAAATTATTTTCTATGAAATTATAACAGTGTATGCATTTAAATTACCTTGTGTAATTTTTTAGATGAAATCAATCTAAGTTTTTAAAAGATATTTTTTGAAATATCTAGAAACTAACTGGCTTTTAAATATATTAATATTAACACAAATTATACTATAAGCAAGCAATTATACACAGAAAGTTAGTTACCTAGTCCAATGAGAAATCTAACTTTAGATCTTGTGTATATATTTTTCACAAAGTTTTAATCATCTTTTTACTTACTATTAACCGGATATATTATCCAAATATGCTGTTTGATTAATAATAATTTTTGTTCACAAAATAAAATTCTTGAAATGAAAATTTTCAGTGAATATGTTAAATTAATTTTTTTCTAATATTTTCTTTCAGGGATTATATTGTCATTACTGCTTATTTTTGTAATAAGAATTGATTGTTCATATTTTTCTGAAGATCCTCAAAGTATTCAAGGTAGTTTTTCTTAAATTTGTTTTTAAATGTACTTGTAAATTTCTTATGTGTGGTGCGTGCGCAAAATACATATGTAATATGAGTAATATCTGAGCATAAAGGAATTAAAATGTACAAATTAAAAAATTGACTTTTATTTGAAAATGTTTTTTTCTTAAGTTATTGCTCAAAAATTCTATTACTGGAAAGTTTTGATTTAAAATTACGCAATGATAGTATCAATTCAATATCTTTATTTTAAATTATTAAACTTTCCATTGGATTTCAATTTCAGGAGGGGGATTTCTTACAGGGTTTCAATTGAAGGCATCCTATTAGACTTGATAGTTCTTATCTAGAAGTCTTATGATATTCATTTCTT
>JAPDSC010163328.1:153023-161219 GCA_026290005.1 Latrodectus geometricus
ACATTTTACTTTTTCAACTTATCTTGTAAATGTTTACAACATGCTCAAGAAAATTTAAATTTCTATAATGTCATCAAATACTTACAAATCAGAATTTATTTTGAGAAATTTTTCTTGAGATCTTAAGTAATAGTAATTTAAATGATTAAGATTTCATTAAATTCTTTTTTATATTTATAAGAAAACAATTGTAAGAATTAACATTTACTTTTTAAAATTCTTAAGTATTAAATAAATTGTGTTCTTGAATTATGTATTGCCTAATAATTATTTTTGCTATTTATCAGAACTTTGTTCAAGTAATGGATATCTATACAAATTAACCACAAGTGGTGGTCCACAGCAGTTGAAATTAACTCACAATACGAATTCAAGGGATATTAACAAGTGGTATCAAAAATCTAAGCGTAAATGCCGAAAGGAGTTTAAAACTAATGATGGAGCCTATCATTTTATTGTCACTATATCTAATATGTCAATACCCTCATGTTCTGAAAAATGCCTGTAAGTTATGCTTAATTTAGTTTATTATTATTATTTAATAATTTAAGCTATGTTGCATTTTTTAATTGTTTCATGATTGTTAGTTGATGCCAATATATTTAAAATAAACCAAGCTATTTTATTTAAAAAGCTGTAAAATAGAGAAAAATTCTATTTTATTAAAATTCTATTTTATTAAAATTTGAAGCTTTTCACACTATTATAAACACATTGAAATATTGAGAAGATTGTCAATACTTGTTTATGAGCAACATTAATCTTATGACATAAATAAACTATATATATATATATAAATAAATGACATAGAAAAGTGAAAATATATTAAATTTTCTGCACACTATATTATCATATTATTCTTTAATAAAGCTGAATATAAAATGTATTTCAAACATATTTCAACAAAATTATTTTAATAAAATTGTAATTTAGGTACTGAGAAATTAACTTAGATTTTTGAAAAATGCTGAATCCTTTTCCATATTGTTGATATCAGATTGTGCATTTTGTCATGTCTTCAACAGTGAATGTAATATAACAAAAGGTTATCTCTATACATATTATGGCATATGAATGCAAATAAAGTTGTACATCAGACTGATTTTTTCTGAAGTATAGTTTTGTTTGCATTTATACATCATGTACTATTGTAAACTTTTGTAGTATTACATTCAATTGAACACATAATAAAATGCATGATCTAATATCAACATGATTATTATTTTAGAAGCATATGCACTTGACTAAATTATATCAGAAAAAAATTAAAATTCTTCATATTTAATTAACTGTTGCACACATTTTTCTTCTTACATGTAAAATAAAAGAATTTTTAAAGTCAGTTTTCATTTTATCAAATCTTTATATCTAAACTTTTGCTAGCATGTAAAAATTAATCAAATATATATTATTCAACTGTATAAAAAAGGAATTATTTGCAGTTACATTATTCGAGATCAAACGTGTGCTTTCAGGAGAAAATTCCTTTAGAAGGAGGATTAATTTTAACGTAATGGCAACCTTTTTTGAAAAATGTACATGGTATCTTTTAAGATATTTTTCAATGCTTATAAGTAGTGGCCATTCAAAAACATTTTATACCACAATTTTCATCAATAAATTCTGTAATTGTATTTTCTCCATTGCCTGAAAAAGTTGATTTTGGTGGCTACATAACTTAAATATTTATATTTAATGATGGGAAAGTTGAGCTGGTAGCTGATTGGTTACCGCTTTGGCCTTCAGTTCAACAATTTGTGGGTTTTAATCCCACCTTATATTAATGCCTTGGGCTAAGATGTTGCTAGTGGTTCGGAAATTACATAAAACCAGTTTAATTAGCCCTTGTGTACAAAAAATATAGAATGGCTAACCAATTAATGATGGAGTTCATCAAAATGAAATTATGAAACTTCTACCTTTTTGTTTAAAATTTCTAATTAAAATTTTTAGTCTTTAATAATCTAAGTATTTCTTATAATATACTATGACAGTGACAGATCTTTTAACTCATATTTTTCAAAACTTGAATTTTAAGAAACTATCATATCAATCCATATACCATTATTAGATCAAAGTACCTATTACAGCACAGTATAAAAGAGCTTACTATCATTTCTCTGCTTTTTTATAATTTATGCATGCCACAAGATGTTAAATTTCAAGGGATACTATTTTTAAAAGGCTTCACATGAAAGAGGATTGTTTGCTAGAGTACTTGCTATTTATGTATTATTTCTGCAAGCATACAAATAGGCAGTTGAATGATTAGTGTGTTCTGCCTATCATACAACTTGTCTATTTGACTCTTAATTTGTCTGTGGTTTAAATTTTATTTTAATGAATAGATTCCTATTAAATTTGTTCTTATATGCAAAAAGTGACTGTAATTAAATATTTCTATGAACCAGTTTATGAGTGTTGTTTAGTTAACATGATGCACACAGAAGTCAAAGATTGGGATCTGAATCAAGGTTGATTTTAAATCCTTAATGATGAATCATGGCACAGCCTAACAATTTGTGACATACTTTTTTAAGAAAACTAAGAACCTGTCTTATAATGCGTAATTGCAGGTAATATAATTGCGTATAATATGCAGGAACCTGCATATTATGCCATACTATGCATCATTGCAAGTAATCTGATAAAAAAAAAAATATCCATCAAAAAAACATAATATTTAGTTTTGAAAGTAATGGCATTTAAGTTTTATAAAATAACAGATGGCACCATGACTTGGCTGACTTGCTTCAGCTTTAAATAACTTTTTGTCACTTTATGTTTAAAAACGAACTGTTCCTCAAAAAGATATTATAATTGCTATTGGCTATTGCCATTTCACATTTTGTCTTGACTTGAGCTGTTTCATTTTGAAAGTATTCAAGTTCGTTTATCGTCATGTAAAAGGGAGAGCATATATGTTATACAGCTCAGTTTATTGCACTTTGAGGTGTTTTAAAGTACAATGAATCAAATGCTTTTTATAATTTTTTTCCTGTGTAATTTTTAATCATATTTACCAGACACCTCATATCAGAAATATATATTTTCGGCTATTCAGCAAAAATATTACCTTGGATTATACGCAATTGGGGATTTTTTTTCTTTTACTTGAAGAAAGAAAAAAAAAAGCTGTAACAGATAATATGCCAGTGCAGATAATATATAGGTTCTTATCTGGATTTTTTTATTAATAAAAGGAAGTAAGAATTGTTTAAGTATAAATTTCATTTTACATGTGTTTCTTGTAAAGTGCATACTGAATAATTTTTTGTAACAATACTTTTTTAGAGAAGAACAATACTTTTTATAGAGAAGAAACAAATTTAAGATCTTGCATTTATTTTCTATTTAGGAACTTTTTAAGATCTATTTTATTGGTATCTGAGTTCATAAATATAATACTTATTTTAGTTGCTAATAAGTTATAAAATTATATCTGATCTATGCGCCCAATATGTTTATTCTCTCAGATATTGTTAAGCTTCAAGCATATTTATTGTTCAACTGAATGCACAAATTCCATATTCACAAAATATTGTTTGGTTGCATCCAATTCCATGAATTATTTGTTGAAAGGGTAGTCTGTAATCTTTTTTGTTAACTATTTTTCTTTTCTCAAAAATCGATTCAAATTAAATTTGTTTTGTAAGGCACTTTGAAACTGCATATGTGTATAAAAAGCAATTAGTTTTTTCTTAGTAAGCTTACTGTTTGTTTACAAGAGAGATCTCCCACGATATGCAGCTGGATTGAAATTTTAATAATTTGGAAGTCTCATTACTGTGAATGTTAGTAGTAAATTGAGCCTTCTCTTCATATCTAGAAATTTACAAAGCTTGGTTCAGGGAACTCAGCTACCCTAGATATATCTAAAAGTTTAAAATATTATTGACCAAATTTATTGTGGAGAGTAGTTTTCATATAATAATTTATATTTTTTTTTAAACATCAAATTATTTAGGTAGCATGTAATAAGATTATTTTATGCATTTGCGTGTTGAAAAATTAATGTGATTTATAGATGTGTAAGTAGTTGCAATCTGTTGTATACTTTACCAGTAATTTAAACAAATAAACTAATCAAAAATTTATTAAATTGTTTCTATTTTGTAGCTGTAATTATTTTGAAATAAGTGAGCCTGGCTATACAGAAAAGTTTTGTGGTGAACATGATGGTGCTATATATTTTGAGTCGAAAGGAGATTATCTCTCTATTGATTTTCAGCATGGATTATCTATGAATTTTGAAGTAACATTAGACTTCACCATTGAAAGTAAATCATTATAATCTTTCTTCATGTATTAAAAAATTCTTTAATCATTATCATTAAAATTTACAGATTCAAATGATACGAAATCTAATGAACTTGCTATAAATTTTTTGCTTTTTCTTTTATAACAAATTAATATTTAAATATATTAAACATTAAATATTGATGTTATAATATTAATTTATATGATTATATAACTTTATTAGTAAACTCTTCCTGTTCTATAATTAGATTTTGTGTAATTATGTTAACTAATTTTTCATTCAAATAATTATTAAAAGTAGAAGAGTAACAGAACAAATGTACTTATTAAATAAATTATTGAATTTTATGTGAAATTGATTATATTTTGCTTATTCCTGATGTTATAAATTTAATATTTTTGTAAATCCAAATCTTTTATTTGCATATTAGCATCTAGCATCTGTGGTCCATCTTAGTTCAGAATATAATTGTACATATTTCTGTGTAAATTTCTCTCATAATTATTATATTTTTCAAATCAAATTTTACTGAGACAAAGAAAATTTTCAATTTTCAGTGTTTGCTTATTTTCATTTTTCAAAAGTTAATGTTAAAAAACTTACCTTTAATGTGTTCTTGGTTAAGTTTTGCATAATGCTTTATATGATTTTAACTAGATTATTTTCAATCATATTGTTAAGCCATCATATTGTCATTAATGATATTATATTCTTATAGGAAATTCGTACATAATTACAGGCTTACCAAGGAAAGATCCAAATCACTATGGCCATTTTATTGAGACTCCATACTTCCCAAATACTTATCAATCTGATTATTTATCCCAATATACATTTAGCACAAGTGCCAAAAATGGTCGCATTATGCTCTTGTTTTTGGATTTCCAAATATCTTCCAGTTCATATATAGAAGTAAGTTGTTTTATTTAATTGCTTTTAATAGTAATATTATTTCTTCAATTGATATGCTATGAAAATTTTTCAAATTTTACTTTTATGTTAAAATTGTTTTAATTTTATGGAAACTTGGAATATTTTGAAAATAATATCCATATAAGTATTACAACAAAATCTTAATGTAATGGTTTTTAATTAATTTTTAATGGATTTTTATGTATAGTTTATATAATGAAAGTTTTAGTACATAAAAATGTATTAACTCCTACCTAACTACTGAACCAGCAGGGCAGATGTTTATGCAGAAATGCATTACTCATCTCATTGTTAAACCATGGCTAAACTGAAATCTGGTTCTTTCAATATGAAAAGTGCAGTTTTATCATTTGGTCACTAAGCTTGAAATATGCGATATATTTTTAGCTAGCGTAGATGCAAGGCCTGATTTATCATAAGAGCTAGCAGACATTTGTATGTCCCCATAAATTTCTTAAAAGTTTGGCATTGTAATGGATAGTCTCATAATTGAAAGCTGTAGTATAGAAATTAAACCTCTTCCACATAAAAAATTTTAGATTAGAATTTTTATAAAGCATATTTATGTATTCCAAGTAGAGCAAGTTTAGAACTCCCTGGCACCCGTTGCAACAGATATGCATTTTCAAAAATGCAACATTCCTCTCCTCTTGTTTAACAGTACCAAAATCAAACCAGGAATCTTTAACTCCAAAGAGCAATGCATTTTTTCATATAATTATTGCATAAAACATTTTTGTATAAAATACTTTGTAGTCCCAATGGCTTAAGCCATTGGGACTTCAAAACATTTGATTTAAAAGATAGACGGACTTTTCTTTTTTTCCTAATTCCAAACTTAAAATTTAAGAAGTTAATTGGTCATTCATGAAATAGTATTAAATAAGTTAATATCATGCATTATGAAAGCTAGAAGGTTTTGTGCAAAAATGTCTTTACTTTTAGACTGAAATACAATATAAATTTCAATCTTTAAAAAGTCTTCAAAAAATGAATTTACATAAGTTTTTATCCTAAAAAATGCTTTATTAGAATATTGTTCCTGAAAATCTATGAAATTTTTTTTTCACATACAGATTATTTTTAATGTTAGTCTGTCCATTTTTAATGTTATTCTGTCCCAATCATTGAAGATTATTTGTGCATTTCCAATAAAGTCTTGACTAAACCATAATTTTATAGTTTAATACATATTTTTTGTGTGCTTAATGTGTTGTTATTTTGCTCAAAAAGAGTAAACTGAAATGAAATAATACAATGTTTTCTGTGTATATGATAAAATCTTTACATAATTTAAAATTGAACTAATCTATAAATTTGTCATTTTCCTTAAAAGCTATAAAGTTTTATAGAAATATATAATTTATTTAGATTGATGGTCACAATGGATCCATCGTAGAAAAAATTTTTGGTGATGTTTTCCGTCCACCTGTTTTTGTTTCAGAAAAGGATATGCTGTCGTTAAAGTTTGATGCAAACAACCAACCAGGAAAATCTGGTTTTCGAGCTCTGTGTTATTTTCTTAATGGTATGATTGTAACTTTCATTTATTCAAATAGTTAATATATAAGAATTGAAATGGTTATAGAAAACTACTTTAAATTGATTGTAAACAAGTTAAATAATTGAAGGATTTATATAAATCAAAACTGTCAATTGACCTATCACTCATACATTGGTAGCTCCTTGTATTGCTGACTTTCTATGACAAAGGTTATGAAATATGAGAATATCATGGGGTTTTTGTATCATTTTGTTTAGAATTAATTCAAGAATAGTTTCCTTAAGGTTATTAAAACACCTGTAAAATATCAGTTTAAGAAGCTAATTTACATCTAAATGATTAAAATACAGGCTTTTAACAATTTGTGACTTTGAATCCTTTATGAGGTATGAATGTAGTGGCTCTGAATCCAAGTTAAATTATATACCAATCAATTATTTTTCTGTGTAAAACTGAATATTGACAAACCAACTAATTAATTTAAAGAAATATCAAATTATTTTTGAGTTGCATGCTGCACTGTTATCAATCAAATGAGATCTGTTGTAAGAAATGGCATCCCATCCTTACACCAAGCTTGTCATGTGTAATAAAAATGACTGTTGAACGACAAACACACCAAACCTTTGCACTAAGCATAATGGTTTTTATTTCTGTAAACTGGAACTTTGCAGTTTCAGTAGCTCTGCATTCAAAGTTAGTATTTTGTTCCAAAACTAAAAAGGAACCGTTTTCATCTATGTATTGCAGTACAGTTTTAGATATATCTATTTTATTTAACTGCTAAATGCTATTGTAATCACAACCCTTCATTGGCTTAGTTGTGTTCAAGTATGGAAGTTTGTCAATATAAATATCTAATTCTCATGGGATGGAAATATATTATGCCACACAGCTTAGGCTTGTCATAAATCATTTAATCCTGCCTTAAATGAATTCATCTTTAGAATTTTTATAAGAACTTGTTCATATTTTGCAATAGTGCATTTATACTTTTAAATTTTTTATTTTTAGTTATAGTTTGTGTCATTTATTTTGAAATAATTTCAGAATTTTTATCAAATATATAAAAATGTTGTGGAACTTTAGACTTAATATTGTCTTTCTACTTTTTTTTTTTTTAAATTAAATTAGCATAAATGGTTTAGATAAAAAGTGATAAAATGCTATCTTGCATTTAAAGTTGTATCTTAAAATAATTGTTTGTGCCTTTTTTATTGCAATCCATCAGGATTTATAAATGAAGGTGTTGAAAATTACAGTAATAACTTTGTCATTTCTATATAATAGAAGATGGAGTTAATTAAAAAGTAATAAGTTACTGATTCCATTATCTATAGATATCTTGCCTTCATTATATTTTTTGCTTACTTTTCCCAAATGTACAAATATTACTACTTTGCTGGAAGAGAATGTTAAAAATGTATATTCTTAAAATCCTAGATAAATTGATATTTTGACTGAGTACTATTAATATTTAAATTATTTTGTAAAAGTA
>JAPDSC010163328.1:161319-201498 GCA_026290005.1 Latrodectus geometricus
ATATATATATATATATATATATATATATATATATATATAATGCATGGCTCATTAAGAATGGTTATTCTTAATAAGTCATGACATGCATTATATAATTAAGAAATTTTTTATTAAGAATGGCTTTAGTTTCTAATATATAAAATGACTGGAAGAAAAGTATCTTTTGAAAATTTTTGTTTTTATTATCATTTGCTCTCATTTTCATGTATAATATTGGCTTGGTTGAATAAACATTAAACTTTAATGTTTTTTAGCTGATGATGTGGAATATGTGAAACCTTTTACAAGTAAGTAAATACATTTTATAACTTCTTTACTATTTGGTTCTACTTATCTATGATAGTTTCTGTAATTTTGATATAAAATTAATTCCAATCAAAATTTAAAGTGCTACAAATCTTGAGTCCCATGTATCTAAAGAACTATATTAGAAAAATAAAAGGAAACTTTTTCTTAACTGTTTTTAACTTGACTGAAATTTTAAAATTGAATTAGAATATAATTAAAAAGAGGGTTTTTAAAAATGTTAGCTGTTAAATGAGAAATGCTAAATTAATGTAAATTGTAGTCTTGGATGAAAATACTCTCTAAAGATGTTGCATGTTTGAATTTTATCTGAATTTTCAATTTTGGGTGAATTTTGTGCATACAAGGTAATTTATATTGAATGGCCCAATGAGAATTGGATGGTAAAAGTACTGATTTCTAATCATTGGAATGAAGCAAATGTATAATGTAGATGTTTGTAGTATGCATGGTTTAGAATTTATTCCAAATTGTATCAGTGCACTCACTCTTCATGCAAAAGTGACTGTTTAAAGACAAACAAATCAAGCCAAATGAATTTTCAAATTATAATTACACAAATTTTTTTTCTATATGCAACCAAAATCCTCCAAATACAATACGAAACTGCTGCTAAAGCACTAGAATTACATGAACAGACAAATAAAACGTAAACAGAAAACATTGTCCTGCAGAATTACTAATTAAATTGTCTACATCTATTGGGATAAAACAAAATTGTATAATGGTTGTAATTCTTCTGTAATAAGATCTCTTATGTGCTCTGTGGTAGAGATTAAAATATCTACTGCTCAACCAAATTTTTTCCCAAAAGAACAATTTTTAACAATTTATGGTTTGTACTATTATCTTGCTGATAATCCAAGGCATTGCAAAAACAGTAATATAACCCTGTGCTTGAAAGACCATTAATCATCCCACTTTTTCTCACTTGTACTAGATCATTTGGCTTTATGTCCTATGTGATTTTGAGATTGAGACGATTGACCTATTTGCTCATCTATCTGGGTATAATCCAACAAATAACACCTTTGTTCAACATGAAAAATTGTACAGAACACCTATTGTTTATTAGATTAAATTTGTCTAATCTTTGTATAATCACACACCAGTATTCACATGGCTCTCAAACAGCTGGACATGCCAGCTGTGTTTCTACTAGAAATATAATATAACCAATTAGTACAGATATTATATATGCTCTATATCTAATATCTGTACTAATTGGGTGTAGCTATACAGTTTACATCTACTGCTCCATCTTTACTGCTGATGTAATAGTTTCATGTTCTTCAGCATGTGAAGGCAAATAGTTATCGCCCATTCTGTGATACACTGACAGCATGAGTTTTAAGATCTTTGGGGGGCAATAGTTTAATGTCAATCTACCGTGTCAAGAATTTTATGAGCATTTAATTCTCTTGTTGGAAAGAAAAATTAAACTATATTTGGATGCCAAGCCACATATGTCTTGATGGAAATGAGAGGGCTGAGGCCACTATTAAGACAGTACCATGTCAACTGCACAGATTTGTTGATCCACTCCACAGAACTCTTTTTACCTTTTTAGTAGCAATAGATATTTTTATATTTTATTTAATTTATATTTTAAATTTTGTAATTATACATTAATTTTCTTTTTTATTTAAATTTATATACAATTTTTTGTTTTATTGATATTTTAATGTGTTGCTTTGGGTTTGAAAAAAGAAAGATTGCTTACACAAAATCTAAGCTCTGGTGCAGCTTGTCCATTTTTGGAACTTTTGCCACAAAACCCAATCAACTGTAGGTGTGTAAAGTAATTAATATATCTGATCACATAAGTGTAAAATTAGTTTTATCATCTGTCAATGCAAAAGCAACCATAGCGTAATCAACATGTAATCTTCTATAGGTTCATGTTGAAAACATACTCATGAGGTGATAATGAATTTAGTTATAATTAATTTATATGAATGAATTTAGTGATGTGATAACAGCTTTAATAATCGTTTCCATATTTTGTTGTGATCCTAACTCAATCTCTGCTATTCTGTTACTAAAATCTTGTTTTTGACTTACATTTATTTGGATAATCTAATTACTGCATTGCTACAACTTATGTATTTGATCTGAATTTTTATTCATAAATTTGTAGGTTTGATTCCTATTTTGAATGCATATGTTCAGATAATTACTAATATACAGGATAAGAATATATTTAAAAACGTAAGTCCAGTTCAAATTAGCCCTCGTTCAAAAAGTTATTGTCCAACAATTAAAACAAGCAATATGCCAAACCATTGTTTGATTTGTGCAACCACCATCCTGATTTGATCCAATAGAATAATTTCTTTAAAATTCTTATGTAAAAGACTGGAGCATGTATTTAAACACTCTTACACCTAATTTTGTTGAAAATTTTAGAAATATTTGTACTCTTTACATTTGATTAGAACATTTGTAACAAAATTCTAATCTGTAGTTTTATACATTAAACAATATATGCCTCATTTGTCCAATATTAAACCTTGGGCCAATAATTCTCAAAATCGATCTGTTTACAAAACACATATCTAGAGGAAATGCAGAAGTTTTTATCAGATTGAGAATCCCTCAATGTGCTGAATATATAGTTCTTATATGCTGGAGTACATCATCAAGCTTTTATTCATCTTTTGTTAGATAGAACTATTTTACTATATTAAGAAAATGATTTAAAAATTTAATGGTTTAAAAATTAAAAATTTAATGATTTAAAAATTTTAAGATAAGGGAACATAATATTCAAAGAATTATTTTAGTAATTTTTTAAAAAAATTTCTTGCTTTCCTTGTTTTGTTATTCAACCTTTTTTTTTTATTGTTTCTTTGTTTAGTAAAACATTAATAAAAACTTCAACATTTTTAAGGTTGTGGGGGCTTGATATATGGTTATGGAGGCTCAATTATTCTAGAAAATCAAAAGAATAAATTATATGACTGCATGTGGCATATTGTTATCCCTCTCATTCCCCAGGACTACTTTTTGTCAGTATCAAACATTTCATTGAAAGATATTGGTAAGTGTTTTAGTTTTCTGTTGGATTTATTTATTAAATATATATAAATATGCATAATGTAAATATATATTTTTTATATCGTGCAGATTTTTGACAGGATGTCTAATAAATATTATGTATTTTCCGCATTTCTTTTTTAAACATAATAATCAATCAAATATTATGACTTGAATTTTACCTATTTGTGGATTTGACTAACTACCCAAATCATTAGTTTGCTAAAATGGATTCCTTTGTATGAATTTTTAGTCTGTTAAAAATGACAAAAAAATCTAAGTGAATAACATTTGTTATACACTTAGATTTTTTTTTTTAACATTTTAATAAGTTTTATGAACTTATCATTAACAATTGAAACTCTGTTATGGTAGTAAAATTGAACGAAATATCTGGAATCGATAAATGAGAGGACCACTTAATAAAAAAGCAAATTGGTTAATGAGAAATCTAAAGATCGGTTATGATTCATAAAGAATTTCAAAATTACTTATTTTTGCCAGAAAACAGTATTTTGAAATCAGTGGTAGTTCAAAGAAATATTTGAAATGTGAAATCGTAAATTAAAACTAAAAGTACATTATAATTAGGAAAAAAAATGTGCTCAATATATAATTAAAATTATAGTATGGAAAATTAAGTCATTTATTTAAATGAGTTACCAGAATTTATTACTACTGTTCAAGGAATATAATTACTCCTACGTATTAAAAATTATACTTATTTTAATTAATTATAACTTCTAATGATACAAAATTAAATTGTTATACATTAATACTTTTCTGAAATCTGAAGTTAAATTGTATATCTGAAATACTGCATATTCCTTTTTTTTAAAATATTAATAAATTGATATTTTAAAAAGGAATATGTTTCCGTAAATGTAATGCTAAAATATCAATAATCCATGTATTCCAAGTAAAATTAATAAATTTTCAGGACCCAAAGCTTCGCTGGAGTTCCGTGAAGGACTTAATTCGAAGTCAAAAGTTGTTAAAACTGTTGACTGCGCCAATTCTACTTGTAATGAAATGCCTGTTGAAATCACTGTTTCTGCTTATAATGGGCTTTATATAAGATTCACTGGAGAGCTGAATCAGCTTTCATTTATTGGAATGGTTTACAGTACTTACCACAATAGAAGTAAGTATAATTTATCAAATTCTTTTTTGAATAAGATTTTAATAAAATAAATATTGTTCATACAATAAGTGTAATTTCTTATTTCTTAAAATTCTGTACCTTGGTTTTGTATCTTTTTACTCTGTACCTTGGTTAAGTAAATTTTTATAGCAACTAAATAAATAGAAAAACAAAATCCTATAGCTGATTTTTATATTTATAATTATAAATAATACATTTATATGATATAAACTTATGATACAGCTTTTAAAAAGTCTGGTGAGTTGGTTCTGAGCAAAAAAATAATTACTGTTATTGAATTTTTGATCTCTAATTTATCATGACCTCTACAGTAAATATTTTTTTAATAAAATTTATACCTGCAATTTTACAATTTCACTATCTTTTGTAATTCATTATTGAATTCCAATTTATTTTAGGACTTCAATTTAAATAGACCTACAAAAAAGTGTTTTCTTTTTAATTTCCATTTTTTTTTGTATATTAACTTGCTTCAAAGTATGTGATTATATAAAATATGGAATTTGATTCTGATTAGAATATTAATTTCTTAATTTAAAATATTTATCATAAATCTAATTAAAATTATTAATAAAGGATCAAGCTTGCTACAGATTTATCTAAATGAATGAACTTTTGAAAATGAGTGAATGTAAATAAATGAATCTTGACTAGTATCAACAATTTGTAGATTTGTTATTTACTTTGAACTGATTTCTTGTTTTATGTAACAGTCTTGTATGCAGCAAAAAAAAGATATATATATATATATAGTTACAAATTAAATCCCACTTTTACCATGGATGTCTAACTCCTCTTTCTAATATCTTGTATTCTGAACCCAATTTTGAATGGATTATTGGTATTGTTTAAATAAGTTTTTCTATTTAAAATTGATAATGCAGAAACAAATTAATTTCAACTCATCTCTATAGAATAGAAAATTTTTAATGTGTCTCAGTTTTTACTGTAACACACTCTTAAATTATTTCTTTTTCTGTTTATTATTGTTTTTTTTTAAATTTATGTATAAAAATAGATATATTATTACAGGGACTTATACCAGAAATATCAAATAAAGATTTTAAAACATTTTATTTCCACTATTATAAAAGTTCTTTAACACTTTGCTTAAAAACTTTAATTTTTTAAATATTTGAGTATTTATAAAAGTAAACAAATTGTAATTGAAAAACAAACTAATTCTAGATGCTCTATTTTTATTGTAAAATTTTCTCTTTGATAGCTTTTTATTGTTTCTTTAAACTTAAACTGTAACTTTTCAATTTAATTATTGATTTCTACCTAATCTATTATATATTTAACATGTATATTTATGTAATCTATTGAATATTTTTAAGTTTAAATTTGTATTTAATAAGAATTAAGTTTAATATGTATTTTTTGTTTTAAATGAGTTTTTTTCTTTTTTTTCAGATTGCAGTTTTGCACAATTTAACTGTCAAGGTCGATGTCTTCCGTCGACTTTAGTGTGTGATGGATTAAAACACTGTCCAGATGGTAGTGATGAATTAGAATGTACAAGTATGTTCAATGTTAGTTTTCAAATTTTATTTAATTTTATAATTAAATTACTGTCACCTAGATTCCACTTCTGATACCTTCATATTTCTAATCTTTTCAAATTGTTTTAAAAGTTTTGATTTTATTAAAATTCATTTAATTTTCTGCTATCAGAGAGAATCGATATTTTTACAAGTTATAGAATGTTACATAGAAAATAAAAATGTTAGAATGTATAATTTATTTATAATTGTGAGTACTTAATTTTTATACTAAGAAGCTACCAAAATTTTGTTAGTAATTTCTTCGTTGACATTTTGCTTAACTTTTAAGTTAACACAAGCAAGAAAATTATTGTTCAATAATTTTCCATATTGAAATATATATGTTGAGTGTTTTCGTTAGTAATAAATAATTTCCGATAAAACATTAAGTAATCTGGATTGATTTATCATTTTTAAAAAAATCTTTAAAATGGCTATAAAAAATGAGTTTTCATATAAAAGAAATAAGTGAATAAATTTTTAGAATATATGAATAAAATGCTCACATCTGAATGAGATGGAAAATTGAATAAATTCTAATATTTGCTAAATTACACATAAAAGATACAGCAATTTCTTTAATTCTTTGAGCATTACTAGAAGTATTAAATGGAACAGTCTAGCTAAGTTTGAAGGAAAATTTTTTTTAAAAGGTTTAAAGGATTTCAATACTAATAACCAGACTTAATTAAAATATATCCCAGTTTTATCTATATAAGTATATCATAATATTAATTTCAATGACAAAATCATTTTAACTGTTACAGCTTAATTTTAATTGCTGCTTAATAGTGACCTAGATTTTTGATATTGAACGATAATCAATTTAATAGCCTCATTTAACTTGTGTAGATATACATTTTTTTTTATAAAAGTCTAAAAGCTATATTCCAAACCTTTGCATTTAATAGAGAACCAAGCTTGGATCTTTGAACTATTCTGCTAGTTTGCATTTTTATCTTCCTGTTTTCTTTTATTTACTCTTGTCAGCCTTTAGTATCCAAAAGCTGAGACAATTATTTCTTTTTAATTCTTGGTTCAGATTATCGATGAAACATTGCAATTATTATTCTGCTAATCACTTCTGAAAAAAATTCCCATCGTGCAGATTTCTTTTCCCTTGCTTCTCTCAAAACTGGTTGCTAATAACCTTTTCTTTTTATTTTAATGCTTTCTCCACCTACAAAAGCTAAACTGGTGACTGAATGGTTTGTGTTCTGGCTTTCAGCTCAACTGTTGTGCTCCAATCACACCTCAAGATATATGAAGTAGCTCAGAATTCATTTAAACTGTTGGTTGTGGTCTAACTGGCCTTTGTGAATGCAAAAAATTACCATTTAGCTACAAACAAATGAAACCAAATGGAAAGACCCGGTTTCCCCATACAAATTCCCTCTACCTCCTGCATTATAATAAAGAATATAATATTATAAATAACAATCTAGATTTTTTTTTTTTTTTACATTTTATAATTAGCTATGCTCATGTGCTCCAATAAATCACGTTTGTAATTACTAATGTAGTTTTGATATATATTAAAACAACTTTGCTGCATTTAGGTTCAAAATACTCGTAATTCGAAAGTTTTCTCCAAATTTTGTTCCTGTTCTTATTGTAAAATTAATGATTCAATAATACTTAAAGCATAGATTTTAGTCTTCATCTAGTTCGAAATGACTAGTAAGTAGTTAGTGCTATAGCTTTCAGTTCAATAGTTTTTTGGTTTGGTTATAAGCAATGGTGGATGATTTGCTGCTATGACTTTTTACTTACTGTAAACTAAGTTGAGTTAAACACTCTTTATTATATATATATATATATATAAATATCAGAAGAGACCAAAGAATAACTAACCAAAACAAATTACACTTGTTTTACCCTTAGCTGAGCTGACCACTGAATGTTAGTATTTTAGTTTGAAGTTCAATAAGCCATGGTGTTTCATATCAAGTGTAAATATTTGCAGTAGTTTGGAATCTATGTTAAGTTGGAATATCTAGTTTCAAATTACTCTTGGGTAAAAAAAAATATCATAGAATGACTAACAAACCCAACCTTTATTTTTGCTCACTCTGATTAAATGTTGCTTTCACAAGTGCACTATTTTTCAGTCTCCAGGATAGATTTCTATCTTAGAAAATTTTATTTTAAAAGTAGAAGCTTTAATGTATATGTTAAACAATTGAAAACAAAAGGATTAATATTTCAAATCTGAAAATATTTTAAGTAATCGTTAAATTTTAAAATTATGTATTCTCAATTTTGAAATTTATTTGAAAAAAGTTTAAATTTGTGATTATCTAAAAGGAATATATAATCGTACCCTGTATGTTTTAAATCTAAATCTTATTATTTTGTTTCAGAAAATATTAAGCATATAATTAAAAAAATTATTTTTGAACATTGATAATTTTTTCAATTGAAAAGTACTCAATGGACATCATCATTGTTTTCCTAGGTCAAGTTTCACCTCCTCATTTTTTATTTTGGTAATTAGTTAAAAATTGCTTATATGCTTTTATTTTGCATCATTATTTTGTAACTTCTCTTTCTCAGAAAACAAGCTGAAAGTCTAATGGTTAATATTCTGGTCTTTGTTTGAACAGTAGTGAGTTTGATTTCTGTTTCACTCTTGGATGTTTGTTTTGGTTTGAAGTCCTTTTTAAACTGTGGGTTCCTGTCTAATTAATTATCCCTAATATGCAAAAAAAGGAGTTTTTTTCTCCCCAAAAACGTTAATTTTTTTGGTAGTAATGTCTTCATTTCACTGTTATTTATTGTTGAAACAGTTAGCTTCTTATAGATACATAGAAACACTGCTTATTTTTATATCATAATTAATATCAGAAGTTGATATATATGTAGTGATTTCTTTCTCACTACCTTATAATTAATCAAGGAAATGGCATTTTTTCCTTCTCAGTCCATCTGAAAATGGTAATATAAATTTCTACATTTTGAAGAATGGAAGCACAGTTCGGGCAGGAAATGCATTTCCAACCCTCTTTTCCTTTTATTGAAAAGAAAGTTTGAAAGAACGTGATTTACCATTTGACCACTAATCCCTAAAAATATTCAAAGTGATAAGAATTAATAAAAATTAAATAAATAAAAATAAGAACTATATGTATGAAATATAAGAATTTATTATATTGTATTTCATCAGAACTGAGATATAATATATCTTTTTTGCTGAAAAATTTTCTCTTAAATTTATATTATGTGTATGAAATAAAAGCCTAGAATACACTCTCTACTATATTATTACTGATATCAATATTAAATGATACATTGTCTATGACACTCAAAGCTCTCTTCGTTTATCCATTCCAAAAAATCATTTTTTAAGGTTTCTTTGGATCTAATAGTATAAGCTTCAAAGTATAATAAGAAATGAAACACCAATAAATTATTGAGAAATTACTTCAAGAAAACAACTTCCATTTGAAGATAAGGTAGTAAATTAATCTATACAAATCGGTATTTTGCAAAATTTTGAGAAGTGAGGTTGGGATACTAAAAGCCTTTTATTTCTTAAATTAATTTATTAGGTTTTTCATTTGTTAGTACTTATATATTTTAAATTAGATTTTCAAATACCTCTTCCTAAAGGAATTAGATATTTGGTGTGTGTTATAAGTTGAAAGTTGTTCATCTCTGAATCATTCACTTATGACTTTTGCTGATAATGAAGTATTTTTAAAGGGAAAATCATATTTTGGTTTTTATATTTAAATTTTTCAGAAAATTGATTAGTACATTAAAGTCCTAAAATATTCTTAACTTCAATATGGGCCTATATCTAGGAATGAAATAGTACCAGAACTATTAAAATATTTTGATACCTATTTTTAATATTTGCATAGTAAAGATGCTAATTATAGAAATTTTAAAAGTCCTTAATTGAAACCAAATATATGTGATATTGATTATAGTTTTCACCTAACTGTTGTGTTAAATGTACTTATGAAAAAAATATTTCACTTAAAACAAAAATAACAATTTTATGTCAAATTATTCAAAATACAACCTCTTATTTTTGTTTTGTATTTGATATTAACAACTACAAAAACAAAGTATAATCTGTATTTATTATATGTGAATATTTTGTTTCAAAAAGTTTCCTCCCAGTGTTATATTTGTACATTTATAATATAATATACAAATAAAGCTTTGTTAAAATTATTCTTCAGTTACTTTCTACAGTTAGAAAAGAAAATATAAAAAAAAAAGTATTTTGCAGTTAACAAGATTTTTCATGCATTTATATTAAATAAAATTTGTGAAATTGGTGTTGGAAAAATTATTTTTTCCATCAATATTTTTTCATTTCTTTAGAACTAAACTATGGTAATTTATTTCAGAAACTACACTTACCGTTTCTTCGTCAGCAGTACCAGTTATTGAAAATAGAAAAGCAGTCTCTTCAAAAATATTTGTTGGTTTAAGTATAACTCTTTCTGTAGGAATTTTTGGCCTTTTAGCTGTTATTATCATTATCGCACTTATTTTCTTCAAACGTATTAAAACAGTACCACCAGTAATACAAAATGAACAGCCTGAAATCGTTAATGAATTATCAGGTATAGTTTTTTGAATGTTGAACTTAAATTTTTTTATGCTAAAATTTCGGCAGTTAAAGTTTTATTATTCTAAGATTTTATTTAAATGTACATGTTAAGAGCAATTATGCTGTAAAATTGTGGAAAATTGTATTTTGTTACACTTTTAATATTTAATGATATTTCTCTACAATTAGCATTTTTCTTTTTAAGTATTAATTTTACTACTGAATTCAGGTCTAAATACATAAGAATAGTTTTATTTTTAATTTAATATTCAAAATCATCTTAATGATTATCAGTCTTATTTCAAAAATGTCTCACTTTTTGTAAATGTTTAATAAAAATATTAATTTGGTTTAACATATCATTAATAATTTGATGGAGAGAAGTACTAATTCATAAGTATTCTTAAATATAATATTTTAAATATTGCTTTGTAATTGCATTTATCTACTGAATTCCTGATGAAAACTATGTCAAAATTAGAAATCTAATTTTGATTGCTTTTAAAAATCTAATTTTAAATAAATTTGAAATCTGGTTTCTGAAGTAATTACAAAATTTTGTTAATCCAATTGCTTTATTTTTAAAATGTTTTGAAAAATTGAAAGTATTAAAGTTTTTGAAAAGCCTTTTATCCCAATTCCTACCAAAGTTCACTCTCTTTATATATTAGTTTGGGGAAAAAGTTATCCATTATTTTTTCGGTAGACGTCTGTAGTGATCGCTATCTCGTGAGGTATCAAACAATTTCAGATTTATGCTCGTTGGAAAGGTGACATTTGACACTAAAATATCCTCATGCGGGTTTTTGTTTGATTAATTCAGTTACGAGTACAAGGTTTTAAAAATGGAAGACAACAAACAGAAAATTCGATACATTTTAGTTTTTCTTTTATAATGGCGAAAATGCTAACCAGGTGGCTAAAATTGTGAAAGGTGTTTATCGTCCTATATATGAGTGTAACAACCAGTTACGCACAATTTTGGTTTCATCGATTCCGTTTGGGTATTTGGAAGCTAAAGATGCACCTCGCATGGATACAACATCGTCGAGAATGTCTATAAAATATCAAAAATTATCAAACTTGACAGCATGTCAGCAGTCGTAGCTTCGCACAAGACCTAAACATCTACATGAAAACTGTTTTAAACCTTTTCACAAAGCGAATATGAAAGAAGTTGTAAAACGTTCACGTAAAAATAATGGATTTCTTTTTCCCTAAACTAAAGTATTTTGTTTAAATTTTCATTTGATAATGTATATTCTATTTATTCACTCAAGATCAAATACATCTTTTTAAACTTTAAGTGTATGACACTTGTTACTGATACAATATTTTCAAATACTATTTCATTTAATTAATTTTTGTTTTATGTGGGAAAATATTTTTCTGTGTAGTGGTACCATCTATTGGCATCAGCAATTACCATCTCTCTTTACATTTCTTTCGTTTTTAAATTTATTTATCTTGTTAACTTTTTATTTATTTGTTTTTCATTGTTAATAAAAAAAATTAAAATTTTACACATATTGATAAATAACTTTATTTGTGTATAAGTATATGCATCAAAATTTTGATCTTTTTAAAATAAATATAGTGATTTGAAAAAATTGTATGAATTTTTTGCATTATTGCTTATGTCACTAGTATATTTTTATTTATTTAACTACTCATTTTTTGCTGGCATAATATGATCACAGAAAAATATTTATTGATTTGCTGTTATTAATCTTTAGTGTTTTTAAATCACGAGATAAGTTTACTTTTTTTTTTCTTTTTACATGAAGAGCTTGTATAATTCATAAGCTTTCCTTTTCTTTCTTCAATTAAACTTAAAGATAAATGATTTTTTAACTTGTTCTCATCTATATTTTTGTAGGACCCTTACCCAGACCACATTCTGCAGAATCTACTTTTGATTATTTACCATCTTATGAAGATTTCATTCAAGCATCGGATCGTTACCCCCCTCTGTTGTATACAAGGGCTGAAAAAAGACTTCCAGCTCCTCATACCATTCGTAACATTCAGCACACTACAAGTTTCTGCAGTAGAATGGAATCGCGATCCAATTCCACAGATGATGCTTATTCACACTCTATATCTTTTGAAAGCATGTTTGCTGATGGTAATCTGAGCTTGATGGAACCCAGTTGCTCTTATGGTAGAAGCCCTACAGAGTGGACCTTTAATAAAAATGTAAATAAAAACAAATCTGAGATGAAGAGAATTTGGTCTTCTGATTCGAAGTTGGATGAAATGAATAAGAATGATTGTCATTTACATCTTTCTATTACTCATTGTGCTTGTCAGAACAAACAATATTGTTCACTTCCAATAAATTTTAAGATAAGTAGTTGTAAAGATAATGATATAGATATTGTTTTTGAAAAGAATTCTACTTCAAATTTTAGAAAAAGTCGGCACTTATCATTTAATTATAAACCTAAAATTTTAACAATTAAAACTAGGTGTCAAAGTGAGCCATGTGAGTTCAGTGTTTATTATTCATTATATCCATAAATCTCCAAATTTATTAAAGGAAAACTATTATTTAATCTAATTGATTTTACAAGGAGTATTATTTATTTCTTATCAAGTGTATAAGTTAAATTTTGTGTATCTACTTATGTTATGAGATTAAATTGTCTCAAACTTGATAATTTATTGTATAATGTTTTTGAATATAATTTGAACGCAAATGCAACTTATTAGAATATATTTTCAAAATTTGCAAGTTGCAAACTTTAGTTCCTGCAGAATATTTCTTATGAATACAAAGACATTTAAAAATTGTTATATTAATACAGAATATTGTCGTTATTAATTATTTTTATTAACAAAAGAAATTACTTTCTTATTTTTCAGGATAACTAATGTCGACTTCCAATTAGAAATGTATTTTTTTACTGGAAATAAAGTTTTCATAAAAGTTTATTCATTAATTGGCTACAAATATTAATGTAAACATGTCATTGTTAAACTGTTCTAAGTTTATGTTGTGTTGAAATTTAGTATATTAGAAAAACTTGTATTTAAAATTTAATACTGTTTATATCTCAATATTATACTATGAAAGTATTTTTATGTTTGAGCTAATATTATATAAATATTTTTTAACGAAATACATAATCATAGTAAAAAATTATAAGTTGATTAATTTTTTAGACATATTTCCCCCTGATTTGTAAATTGAAAAATATTTACTAATTGTTAACTACACATAACACTAATTTTTTACTTCACAAGACTGTTCTTTAACTAGTTTTGAAGTAGCTTATTTTTTAATATGTTATATATTTTTTAATGTTTTCATAACAAGAAATTTATTTTAAAGCTACAGAACCAAAGTTTAATACAGGATATTTTGTTGCTTTTAGAAATGAAGACTATAAATTTGACTTATTAGCATATCATATTTTTACTAATTGTATTAGAATTTTGTGTATAAAGTAAATTATTAATATTTAAAATTTGTATTAAAATGTTTAAAAAATCAATCAATGAAATTGAAGAATTTTAAAATTTCCGCTTTGATTCTTTTTGACTTACTTTTTCAAGTAATGAGTTAAATTATTCCTTTTCATAAGTATTTGTAAATAGAAATTTATTTTTAGAAATGAATCGTTTGTGATATTGTGTTTGTCTAATATTCAAATGCAATCTGAATTTTTAATGTTCTTAATTGAACAGTTTGTAGTTAAAAATTTTGTACATATTTGAAATGAATGTAACAAATTTTTTGCTATACAAACTTTTATTTTAATTTATACAAAAAAATATTTATGTATGATTTCGTATTCACATAAAGGTTTCAAAGTATGAAAATTATGATTTAAGTTCTTAATGTTTATTGCATGTATTGTTTAAGAGCATTTTTGTCATTTTAATTACAAAACTTCTCTATAAAAAGCATAACAGTTAACACATACATTATATATATAATGGAACCAGTTCAGCTCCATTTCTCTCTAGTTTCTTGCTTAATAAAATATTCTTTTTTGCTTTCACAAATTTTAGTAATTCATTAGTGTAATTTAAAATGTATGTCACTTTAAGATTCTTACAGCTGACAGATGTATTCCACAAAGCAGAACATATGCAATATATTACTAGTATATACACATATCCATATTTCTTAACAGGTAAGGTAAACAACCTTAAGCAATCATATTTCTTAAAAATTAACAGAAAGGGCTGATTGTATGTATTTACTTGTGTGTTTATCCATGTTCTAATTGATTCAGTAGATAATTAAATTTAATCAGTTCAAATAATATTTTTTTTCTTTTTGCAAAGAAGTAAAAATAGACTCAATTGCGATGTTATTTAATTCTTAATACAAAATATTTTTTTTCAAAGGTGCGATATAAATTTCATACATTCATAATCTGGCCTTTTCCAATTCTATTCTAGAATATCATCTTTAATAATTTGGGCAACTGATTAATAATTTGATTATGCTTCATTTTAAAAATGAAATATTTCTTTATTGATAGTCTATAGATATTTCTTTATTGATAGTTTTTTTATAATATCACTTTTTTCATAAGGCTCTAAGGCATATACTTTAGTATATGTAACATGCCATACTAATTGATATTTTTTGTAATTTTACAAAAGTTGCCATGATTTTATATGCAGAATTTTTCTGAAATATAGTGCAAATTATCACCTCGGTTATATTCCTGTTGGTCTGTTAACATTTAAAAATGCACTAAATTAAAATATGTAAATATAATTTAAAATGTACTTGTAAATGAAAACTGCTTTCAAAGTCAGACTCAAGAATTTGGTAGTGCAAATTCAGTTTTCAGCATATTTAATGTCAATTAAACTTTAAAAATATAAGGCAAATGAGGTATTAAAGAATAATCATTTTCTACACACTTCAGTTTTATAGATTTAGGCAAAAGTCACTACGATTGAGTCTTTTCTCTATGTATCAAGTTAGTTCAGAACACATCACAACAATACACAAGCATTCGTTTTAACATAGTAAACTTCCATTTTTATTTTCATATTCACATTATTTCACAAATGCTTAAGTATTTCATTTTCTAAATAATTCTAGAAGTGTATCAAGGTCACAAAATTTGTGTTATTTTCTTACTTTTTGTCTGAAGATAAGTTCTAGTTTCACATTTTGTAGTACCTGTTTTCTTATGTTAAAATTTTGTAAAATGAAATTAGTGATCATAAACGAAAATGATCTATGTGGATTTTTTTTAAGATCCTTGACATCAAAAAAATATTAAGGAACACCTGTTCTAATTCACAATAATCGTAATTGAACAAATTTGCAGCACCCTTCATTTTCCTATATTTTAACTTGAAAAATCATTGAGTCCTATATATAAACGCGTGTGCGAAATTTTTCCCTTCAAAATGTGTGTATATCTTAGTTTAAAATTATATATATAATAATTTGTTATAAGTTATAATTATTTTTGCAACCCATTGAAAACTTATAAAAATTTTATTCACAAATGATTAAGTACAATCACTACCCGATTCTTTAGCCTTGGTAAACAATCCTATTGCTGATCATAGTAACTATCGCAAAGAGGCTCATTTTCAATCCTGAGATTCTAATGTGATCCTGTCATTTTCTAGAATGTTTGAATAATACAAAAACTCTATTTTAAGATGTCATATTCAGTAAACACTAATTTAGATGTTTTCGACACATTTAAAAGCTTTTGTTTTACATTTAGGAGACTTCTGATACCACAGTGATGGTTTAATCATCCAATCAACTCTTTTCACAATATATATTATACAATTTTGTCCTCGCAGAAAATGAAACCAAAAGTTCTTGGTTACAGTTTTCTAATTTTCAATAAAATATTTTTAGAAATTCTTATGCTCTGAAATTTTTTTTAAACAAGTTCTTCCTTTATTAACTGTCTAAAATCCAAAGACTCAATTACTGAACCATGTTACATAGCCAATAGATGCTGAATTGTTTCAATCATATCATTGTTATTGAAACGAGCAGATAATTATTTATGTACACATATCCAAAGGCTCAACATTCTTATTTTGCCACAGAAATTCTAGATGTTTTTGTTTCACTCGATTCCCAGTATGCTCCCAAAAATCATCCAATAAGATAATTGATTTTAAATGTATAGAATTCATAGTCAACACTAGAGGTGGCCAAGATGTCGAACGCATTTTAGGTAGTCCAAGCGACCATCCCGATAATGACCTCGGGTATTAACAATTTAATTTATAACTTATGGCATAGAATATATAGTCTACGCTTTAAAACCAAAAACTAACTGTGCTAAGATTTACGATTTATATAAAACCTAAAACGGACAGGATGAGTGCGATTAAGACAATAAAAAAAAAAAACTATAGAAAGGTAGGCATCTATTAAGAAAACTTGAATTGAGAAACTTCAAAAACATGGAGGAAGAGTGTATCCATAATCCAAACCGAGACTTCGCTTAATACTTGTTTTGTTTAAAGAATTTGAAAGAAGATTCGCTGATTTAATTAGGTTGAAAGAAATAAATTTTCTGATATTTCCATTTAATGAAAATGTCAAAATTGATTGATAACGTATCTGAAAAAATAGGACATTTAATACGTATCACATCAGTCACGGTCGAGGAAGAAATTATTAAATTGAGATGCGATATATTTCTTAAATCCAGAGCATACTTAGCGATACTGATTTTTGGAAATTAATTTCCGAGGAAACGTGTCCAAATATTTACAAAATGCGATTTTGTATTTCAAATCATACTTTGGATCAAGGTATCTTTGAGAATCTGCTTTTTCAACCATGAACAAAAAAACAAACATTGATCGCATTTAACAGATGAACATTTAATTTCGTGTTTATGCATTGCAATAAACTCGTACCAGCTACAATATGATAAACTTGTTGCAGATGTACAGTGCCCTATTTCAACTAAACGAAGAGAAAAGGATGGCCAGTTTTTGATGTATGAATACTTTGATTATTTTCGTTAGTAAATTTTTATTTTATTATAAATATTAAGTTTTTTAAGAATTACATAATTTACCATTTTTTCTTGTTACTGAAAATATGTACGTTAATTTAGTTCTGCCATTGGTAGACCGCCTTCGATTTTTTTAAATGTGGAGTAGACCCCAGATCCCAAAAATTTGGCCACCCCTGGTCTACACAACTGAAATCCAGCCTGAACTATTTTTGTAAATTTTTATTGCAGTCTTCATTACATTTATTTATATTCTTGAATACTAAAGTTTAGGTACAGTTTATATCTAAACAAATACAATTTATCTGAATTTACAGTTATTGCATATACTACAATATATTTATGTAGCTTATGATTTTTATTTCTGCTTACATTGATAACTAGATTACAATGAGTAATTGCTGAAATGACTCAAAACTAATATTAATCAGAAGATTGTCTTACTGTTAAATTATATTCATACTAAAGTTGTTCCTCTTTGGAATTTTTTTTTTAATAGTACAAAATGTTAAAAATTTTAATTAAAGTTCAAAAAACATCTTTTACACATGTTACCATTTAAAAGTTTCACGTAAAGTATAAATAAAACTTATATAGTTCCATTGTGGTATACATCTTAACGATTTGAGCTTGGAGAAATTGGACTAGCATATCTGAAGAGCTTTTACAATTATTTGTCTCATTTCTCTCTCTGGTTATTTTTTTACCACAAAACTGATGTGACTAGAATTCATTTTAAACTCTGTAGGCTCCAAACACATCCATATCCTAAGTGACAATCAAATCCAAGTAAGCTAAACTGAAAGCCATAACAATCATGACCATTCAGCTACCTTCAGACAAGATAAATTTGAAAAAATGATCCACTTTTTATCAGTTAAGAAAATCCATAAACAAAACTGATTTGATAAGAATTATCACGTTTGAAATAAAGTACACAAAATACATTACTCATTAAAAATTTTATTGCATAGTCATTTTACATCAATAAATTTCAAAACAAAATAGAATTAAAAATTGTAATAAATAATTAAATACATATAAATTTTACTGAGTTTAAATATGTACAATTGAAATGAATTGACACTCAAGGACATTGAGGAATGCATTCCTTTTATTTACAACAACCCGAGAAATATTTTTATTCCTTAACTTGTCAATAACAAAATGTAACTGCAGAAAGTGTATTTTCACATTTAAAAAATAAGATCTCATTTACACAGATTATTGCTTGACTCTGGTACTAAGTAGCGTAGAAAAATTGGACATATGAATAATCTTAAAATGTGGCATCAAGTAGGGCTTAAGAGATGTTTAACATCAAACTGGTTCAGTTATAAAAATACTCATTTTTGGTACGTTAGGCTGCAATCATTAGACCATAGGAAAACCTAACAAAGGTTTTTTTTAGTCAAAGTGAGTTGCAGAAAACACCATAATCCATGTGACCTAGTAAAACACAAATCTTCAATTATTTAACATATTACTAAAAAATAGCAAATATTCTAAAAATAGTGTTTCAGAGTAAAATTCATAATCACTATAATTCCCAAAGAAAACTGTTTTAAACAGAATTAAAATGTAGAACAAAATAATATCATTTACATTGAAAGATAAAAGAAACAGTACTAAAGACCTTTGTATGACACATTTCCTGTTTTTACACAATTTATATTAAAAAATTTAATTTTTTAATCATTAAATAATTGGTTTATCACCTTTTTTTCTCCCATTAGTGGTGAAGGGGGGGGGACTGATAATGGGTTTAAATATGAATCACTATAATCATTTACATCAAAGGTAGCGATCAAACCCATAAATTAGTGGGTTGAAAACATTTCTTAATAAGCTACTAGCTCGAATATCACCAATTTAATTTTTCTGTATACACAATTAAAGAAGGATCCCAAAAATTATATCACTCTAGCACATCATATAATTAGTAAAAAGTCAGATTTCACATTTCATCTCTGCATTAGTAATTTTACAAGATTAAGGTTTTGTTTGTCTCCTGTTAGATAATTCAAAAGAAATTTTAAACTACTGCATTCACAGAGATTGAAATAGAGCTCACAAACTGCTTAACCAAGTAATAGGATTCATCTTGATTAAATCAAGGAAGGCAGGAATTGCCTGCTTTTGTTTATTGATGGACAACAATAAAGTCAGTCAGGTAACCCTTTCCTCATATCCTCTGTAGAAGATTGGTTCTATGAATAGACATCTTATTTGTCCCAAATTAAAGGAATTAATACTGGACATACATATATATATATATATATACCTCTTAGTTTTCCACATTTACATTACATCGATTGGCCTAGACCAAGCATAGGATAAAAACAGAAAAAATTGAAAAAACAACTAGCCTCCAGCTGGTACATATTTTTAAATATTCTGACACATTTATACTTAATTGCAAATCATAACGCATAAAAATTCTTTTATTACCCAAGCTCACTTGATACTATTAAAAGTATTTCAGAGTATTTTTACTTATCAATTTATTAATTATTCTTATTTTGGAAATGTTTTTTTTTTCATTATATTGAAAATAAGTTTAAAATGTCAATCAGCTTGCATAAGTTGGTTGGTTGGGTTTTGTGGTGCAAGGTTCCAAAGAGGACAAGTTGCGCCAATCAGCTTGCATAAAGAGTTATTAATAGCAAAATGAATCTATATAATGTTATTTATGAAAAATAAATAATTTGACTGCATATAAAAATAGGTACACGAAACTAATTATAAATGCATGAAAGAAATGACCACTTGTTTAATTGGTGCAGCTAATTATTTTATTGTTGTTGTTGTCGTGTGCTAGCCAGGCTGGCAATATGGGGTGTGCTGCTCCACTTTTCCAACTGAACCATATTTGGTGTGGAGTCCGACTTCCTCAGTACACACATGCCATAGGTACCCGTGTATAGGGTAGGCAACCATTCACACACAAAGAAAGGGCAAAGACAAGAAAGAGAGAAAGTACATCCATGCCCGAGCCATGATTCGAACCCAGGTCCCACCCAACTGTAGTCAGGTATGATAACCACTAGACAGGTTGGGCGGCAATGATTTTATTAAATGTCAATTATAAAAATATACAATTTTTCAAAAACGTTATCTGAAGTAGTCTTTTTATATATTTTCTAATCAATTTTTTTCTACTATTAGCCATGAATAAGATTGTGAGTTCACTATACGTATATAATCTTTTTCATATAAAAAAGGGAATAGTTAGAATTTTCCCTTTATATATCTTTTATATACATAAAGGCAAAATTCTTAAGCCCTATAAGCTTAAATTACTTAGTTCTTAAAACTAACTTTGGAAGGTTTTTTTTTTCAGTTAAAATTTCTGTGGTAAGCCCTGAATTAAGGAATGCTTGAAAAATTGGTTATTTTTAAATTCATTCACACAGCATTTGAAGCATTTACTCAAGTACACAATAATACAGTTAATACACACAATAGTACAGTTAACTAAAATTTTGTTATTCTTTTAAATGTTTTCTAAATAATTTAATTTAAAAACATGTGTCAACAATAACTAGAATTTAATATCAAATCTGTATAATATCAAACAAAATTCAAGCAATTAAAAAAATTATAAATTTTTCTCAATAAATGAATTTATATAAACTTACAAATCTGAAACAATTATATGAATTTATTCAATACATTAGTTAAATAACTTGATGGATGAGATAATTAAGCATAAAATATTGCAAATTATTACCAAGAAGCTCGCAAATGATGTCATAAACCCTTCTTTTATTAGTTCCCAAGCACCTCCATATTCTTCATCGTCTATTTTTTGGAAAGATGATGCATAAGTATGAAGTATAAATGCATTTGAAACACAAAACCTGGATTTATAAAAAATCATGTAAAATAAATATTGAAATAAAAAATATAACATTTCATTAATATAAGTGTAAGTTCATATTTCTGAACTATCATTTTACCAAAACAAAATATATTCACTTTTTTAAAATATAACAGAAGCAAATATAGAATTATATTATCACTACTCATATTGTGCAAATTTGTCTGTGGAGCTATTTTTTCCTGTTACTGACTCTGGGTAGTGTACTGGGGCACACATTACATTATTTACTATCTTCACAAAAACATACTATGTCAGATGTGTAATTTAGTAATTGCATCATGTTAACTATTTTGGAAGTTCATCTTTTACATTTTTATTTTTAGCAGGCACATATTATAAATTTACTATTATATTTACTGCAGCATACCCATACAAAAATTGGAATTAAAAAGTAAATTTTTTTCTTACTTCAATGCAGATATAAAATAATTCAGTTTTGTCACCTCACATTTTGATTTATAATTTTGATAAATTACTTTAAAAGTAACATTTTTAAACAGCATCACTAATGTGCAACATTTGGAAAAACATTTAATAAGACTATAGGTCTTCTCAAACAGCGAGAAAAATATTAAAATTAAGGACTTTCCCCCCCACCAAAAACTAATGCAAGCTGCTACTATATTTTTTTTACAAAAATTAATAAAAATGGGTGATTAACATTGGTGTGATAGCATTAACAGCAAATTTTTAATATTAAACCACAATATTTGGCAACTTATTCGGTGGAAATGATAGATTTATTGACATGCAAGCTCTCTGAAAAATCTTAACATATTTTAAACTAACCCAGTATTTTATAGCATACTTACTTTCAAAAATATGTTTTAATAACTATGATATGACAATTACTTCATATTAATCAATTTATAAATAAAATTGCGTGTGAATTTTTAAGCATATATATAGGATATATAGTTTAGACTCACATATTGAGAGCTTGGAATATATAATTCTAAAATCACAAAAGAGAGAGAAATAAAAAATACTCACAGACACAGTCCCAGAAATCCTTTTAAAGGAATCAACCCAAAAATGAGACCCAAAATAACGCCTATTATTTGGCGGGCCCAGTATATAACATCTAAAAACTCCTCCTAGAATAAAGTTATGATATTTAAAAACATAAGAGATGAAAATTTATCAGTAATTAGAGCAATTATTATACTTCATTAGAATGTACGGATCTAACACATCAAATCCATTTATTCTAAAATCTTTTACTAATTAACAGTTACAGTTAATGCACATATAATTACTGAACATGAAAGGGCATGCTTTGCCTTCCCTTTGAATGATAGGAATAGATTCTGTTATAATATTTAGTGTAGATTTCTACTTTCAATGACTTAAAAATTTAAGAGTGGGTCACATGACTGACTGTTTTTCTTTAACTTTGGTACACATAATATTATAATCATGAAAACATCAATTTCTATGGAATTGCTTAGCTTAGTTTTAGAGTTACATAACCTTGATACTCACTAAAAAAAACCATTTAGAGATTGTTAACAAAAATGCCACACTAATGTTATATTTTTTTATTAATAGTTGCAGATATACCATATTGTAGTGTTTGTATTTATTAAAAATGATTTTCATATATTTAAAATAGAATTAACAGTAAGCTACCCTTTAAATCATGTTTTTTTGGGTCATTAAAAAAGGCAAGAGCTTTCTTGTTTACCTTATATAATATTACACAACAGAAATATAAACTTCCTAAATATTTTATGAATTGTTTAGTATAACAAATAGAAAAAAATGACATCCATCATTTTTTAAATAGAAAATTTTTTAAATTATGGTGCACCTGTAAGTTAAATTTAAAAGCTTGAATTTTATGACTTTGTTGATATACTTACCTCCACTAAACATCATTCAAAAAATTGTTAAAAAAAATTATGAATCTAATAGCAAAACTTTAAACATAAAACCTAAACAATTTTTTTTATCTAAAACTCAAGATTTTATTAAACAAATATTTATCAGAAAAGTTCATGCATGTATACATTTTCTGTTCCTGTAGAAGCTAATAATTGAAGATTTTATGCATAGTACTTTCAGTCTCTAAATCTCTTTGGTTTGTTGAATAGCAGTAGTTTTTAGATAAGTAGGATGATTCAGAAGAACCATGATTAAAAGTAAATTCTTTATAACTACAAAGAACCACAACCAAAATGGAATCATATTAGCAATTTATTGATCTGAAGAATCAGGCACAGCACTGAAGAATTGGTTATTTACAGAATTCATAGGGATGTAAACAGTTGCCATTAAATGAAAACAGATATAGATAGTTACATGAATTATTAAGATAACTATAGTAAGCTTTTAGAAGGTAGGATTACTGAGGTCTAATGGTAGGATACTGCTCATTGGAACACGAAGTCCTAGGTTCGACCCCAGCTATTGCTGAACAACATAAAATAACATTACACTTATGCCTTAAGCATGCACATCTGTAAATGGGTGCTTAAGAACTTTATAGGTTTCCTCCCTTGGGATCTAGGAATATAGCCTACTATTTATGAAGTCTTTCTGGAAAGTAATGTTTGATGCAAATTAAAATGGCTTACAACAGTCTTTGGCAATAGGCTGTCTACTACATAGTGTCGATTTTAAAAAGGTACAAATATGTAGCATACACTAAAAGCTATAAAAAAAATTTATCTGAGTCATCAAATACTTTTATAAGATCATATCTTAAATATATATATTTGAAAAACCAAATACATTTTAATTTTAACTTATTTAATTGATACTGCACTTTCTAACCCAAACCTATTTCACAGATTTATGATAAAGTTAACACATTAAGAAAATAAAATTTATTCAGTTATCACATGTTGATTAATATTCGTTAAGCAAATATCAGGAAAAAAATTTATTTTTTCAGATAAAGAATTACAATGATGCATTTTTTATATAAATTTCAATGAAAATTATAAAATTAATTTTATGTTAAATATTGTAAAAAACTTATACAAGTAATCAAAATAACACATAGGTAATCAGACTTTAATCAACTTCTGAATATCCCGAAATAAATATAATTCATAAAACTTTTTTTAATATTAATTATCTATTCAACTATGCACAAATATTTAAAGTATCAAATAGTATATTTGATACTTCAGATATTATAATTCTGTTACGGAAAATAAGAAAAGTCTTGTTTAAACGCATTTTAGAATTTTAATAAATAACTATACTAATAAAAATAAAGTAGTAAGCAAAAAAACATTAATAATAACAGGAAAAATATTTTAAATTTACCTTATCTGGCCATTTAGAATTCGGCGTAAATGTACGCACCCAAACGGATGGTAAGGCACTTTTTACAGTACCATTTCTTTCAGATTTCTTCTTTTGTATCATTTCGAGAATTCTAATCTAACATAGTATTACCTTTACACATCCTCAAATCCACGCTGTGATTTAAATGGATTTGTGCTCATTTTTTTGTTATTAGGCACTTACTTACTCAGTTACAGTTAAATTATTTGTTTTTCATATTAAAGAAAATTAAAAAAAAAAACCCTGATATTTTAGAATTATGATTGGTTTTGTAATGGTAAACAAAAATGATTAGTAAATTAATGTCATCATCATCACAGATGTTAATTTTTCTTTAAAAATGATATAAATATAAATTTAAAAAAAAATTATAACTGAAAAGTTTAAATAGTTTATTTTTAATGATGCAAAATTATTTTGAAGAAAATCTAAGAAATTAGTTTAAGTCTTTGCGTAAATAAACTCCTGTTTGTCCATCAAGAATCATTTTCAAGTTGCGGTAAAGCAAAACAAAAATGGGCGGTGTCATACGGCGTCCTTAAATTTCTTGTCAAACTTCCTCGTCAGATCGCCTCATTCTAATTTTCATTCAGTCACTGTGAAAACTGGATTAGTACCGCTTGAGCGTGTTGTGATCTGGAGCTGTGGATGGTTGCGGAATTTGTAGTGAATAATTTGTTGAGAGTTTTGTGTTTATTATTGTATTATATGTGAACAATGAGTGCAAAAAGGTGCTCGCGTTGCGAAAAAACTGTTTATCCTTTAGAAGAATTAAAATGTTTAGATAAGGTAATACACATATATTATTATTTAGGCTTAGCAAATATCTGAAGATCTTAGTAATATGATATTGTCCTAGATTTTTAAAGTTGTTTTAATGCATGTTAACCTTGTAAGGGCATGTCTTGACATTATTTTAAATTCCTTCATTCTGGATTTGCTTTTGTAATACTTGATATTTATAAGAACTTTATAAATTTTTGCACATATTTTCATGATGTCTTTTTTGTTTACCTTATCTCAATCATATGATTTGACTATTTGTCATGTTCATTATACAGATTAATAGCACGATTTATGCTAATTAAGTTGATTCTGCAATTAAAGTACATTGTCTTCAGTTACATTAATTTTTTTCCTTACATATTTGAATTAAACTGCCGTAGATGTTTAATTTTTGATGTTCATAATGATTTGTAATTAATTACTGGTAATTAAATTATTGGAAAGGCTACTTTTAGTTTAAATGTAAGCAATAATGAAATTATATATCAGTTCCATCACTCTTTCTTTTCATCGCTAAAAAATTCCAAATACAGCCTTTGAGTTGCAAAGTGATGAGTTTCTTCACTTTTTAATCTATGATTTATTTGAAAATAGATAACAGTATCTATTTTTGTTGTTAATATCTAATATCTGATAGATATAAGGAATGAAGATTCATGCTTTTTAAAACATCATAAATTAAACATAATGATAAACAATTCTACAGATTCCTCTTTTACTTTAAATTGTTGGAAGATAACGCAATATAAATATTTTCTTTGATGCTTAGTGGATAGATGAGCTTATTGAAAAATGATTTACTTATATTACTTGAATTAAATTGTTTAATTTAAAAATGAATGTATTTTAAAAAAATGTTAAATGTGAAATAGGAGAAAGCCTGTTATTATAGTATATTTAGGAAGTAATTTTTATGATTGTTACTAGACATTTTGTTGAAATAAAAGCTTTTAGATTTCTTGAAAAATTAATGGATGGAAAAAAATTCAATCTTTGAAACCTGTACAGAAATAATATTAAAAGGTTTTTTGTGAATGTGATGTACTTATGTATATTATAGTGAAAAATATAAATATTAATGACAGTTATAAATTTTAAATATTTATGACAATTATAATTTTTTAAAAGCATAATTCTATGGAAATAAAAATAAAGTCACTGGTTATTTTATGAGTTTATTGAAATACTTGAATTAACATAAAGTTTGGTATTTTACAGAAACATGTTTTTTTATTAGTAGTATCGATTCTAAATATTCTTTTGAATTTTGCATGCTTTTAACACTAGAGTCTGTGGAGTGTTATTCATTTTTAAAGAAGTCTTAGAAAATTTTAAAATATTCTAATCAATGTCAAACAAACTTCTGACTAAAAATTAGTAATGAGTTTGGTTCAATTAGTTACTAATTTTGCAATAATACTTATCTTTGGAACAGATATTCAAAATCTGATATGCTGTAGATCACAGTTGAAACTTGTGTAATTGTACATAATAAATATAGGTTGCTTTTACAAAAGAAGTTCTATACTAAGTAATCAACAATCTTAAATGCACAGACTTGATTCACGCTAATGAAGTGAATCTAAATAAACTTAACATCAGTTATTATCGGGAATATTAACCCTTTGAGTACATTTGACGTGTGAGGCTAATCATCTATTTACTTGGGTGAAGTTATGGTGGATGAGTATGACTTATCATCTGAATTTAAAAAGCTATTTTATTTATGTTTTGTTACAAAAATGCTATTTCAAAAATATTTATATCACCAATATGAATATTTTGAAACAACATTTTATATTAAGCATATTCCAAATATTAATCCATATATACATATATTTTACATATTAATCCTTGTAGCAACAAATATTAAATCCATCATATGGACATAAAAAGTCTTCAAACAATTAAAGTTCTTTAAAGTTAATAATGAAAATATTAATAATTCATCGTAATTTTTGGTCGAAACTCTGTTGCAATTTCAAGTCCTTCAAATTTAAATAAATTTCACCAATCTAAAGTTTCTATTGAGTGTATGCACATAAGTGCTTAAAAATATGAAGTATTTTGATTTTAAAGATGTGTTGTGTGAAAATGGAAGAAAATCGATAGAAATTTTACTAATTGAATTTGAAGATGTAGAAATTTATGATCTTTTAATTCATTTAGAATAAAATCAGATTTTGAAAATCTTCACAATGAATAGATTAATAAATTTTATCCTCAAAAATAAATGTCTTTTTTTTTCATTTTTAATCTCATTATTGTTATATTTGTAGTTTCATAGTGAATATATAATGTATGACATATGGTCTTTTTATTGAGTAAATAAAAGTACTTTCTGAAGTTTATTTTCACCATTTCTTATTTTTTTTTTCCCTTTTTCTTAATTGATATTCAATATATTGAAAGGTAGGAGTCAAGATTTTCCATCTTTGATGTTCACAGTAATATTGTTTGCCATTTAATCTAATATGCAGTTTTGAATATTTTAAACCATTTTCCACAAGTGAACACTGCTAAAATGCTTATATCAATATACACTGCTACATTGATATAAGCTTACTTCAAGAAATTGCTGTATTGAGATAAACAATTAGAAGTATTTGAAAATTAAATTTGAATAATTGCAAATGTAAGTGTAAATATCAAAGAGTAAATATTTTAATGAAATTTTGTTTATATTCATAATATCCTTGAAAATGTTAATTTAAATAGTAATAAAAATAAAGCCAGAATTGAAAAAAAAAATTAAAAGAACATAAAATACATAGAAATCAAACGAAGCTATAAAAATGAAAATATAAAAATAAAAGCCAAACACAATTTGAAGAAAAAAATTATTTTAGAGATAAAAAGAATATTTTTGTTCCATTCTTAAAATGTGTTAATTAAAATAAAGTGCAGGAAATTTTTTCCACTAATGAAAACATTCGATTTAAATAATAAAAAAATTAGAAATTCTCTGAATTTTCAGCAATTAAAATTCAGAGTTTTAGGGTCACAAACAAAATGATCTTATGCTAATCATTTATCATCTGTACTAATAGCAAATGCAGGAGTTGCCTAAAATAATGGAAAACTCATACAAATACTTTTAGTTTGAGAACCCTTTGAATCCTTTTTAAAACAAACATATATGTATACCATATAGTATTAAATAGAATTTTATGCCATTTGTCGTAGAGAAACAGCTTGAACTCCTGGATAGATGTAGAAGAAGTATAAGGGACTTTTATATACTTTTTTCTAAAACAGACCATATAGGCTCTATGATAAATAATTTCAGTGGTTGAGGAGGCCACAAAAGATAACAAATTGAATCTTATACCTAAAACCAGAATTCCATGTATCACTATATGGAAAGTTTGACTGGGGGATGTGAATTATCATCTTGACAGGTGCAATCTGTAGACCATCACATGTAGACAATGTGTCTAAAATGCAGTTGATTGGCCAAAAGAGTGACATTAGTACTAATGACCTATTCATGTTAGGTGACCTTTAAATCAAGAGATGAAACTCTAAACCATTAATCTGTCTGGACTGTAAGCTTTTGCTGAAAGTTAGTTCATCACATGTAAAACCTATCTGGTATTAGGGAATAGGGAGAATATATCCCTTATAGCTGTGTCACTTTTTAAGGATGTTATGACAAGGTGGGCTCCTATTGTTTGTCCTCTTCAAAACACTGACAGGCTTCTCATTTTAGTTTCACATGTTATGAAATTAAGCTAACGATAGTATGCAATACACTTGCAAAAAATTTTGAAACTATAAGCAAAAATGTAGCACAAACTAGTAATTATGCATTTAATTTGGTGTTTACAAATAAATTTTTAGTCACTATGTGTTTTCAGAGAGGTGCTAATCTATATTTAAATATGTCAAAACTTATATCATATCAATTCTATATAGTATGTGAAGCTACTAAATTGATGTAGGGATATTAAAATATAGATGTTTAGAATCAATATATAAATAGCAGCTTTATATGATAAAATATAATTGAAGGAAAATATGATTTGTAGTAGAAAAGAACTTAGCAAATGAGTATTTGAACAGTCGTGTGTCTATTTGCTTCCCATCAAATCTGATGTTATGCTTTTTTTTTTTTTAAATTTTGATGACCTTTAGTTTAACCGATTCCGGATTTTATGTTTGATTCTAAATCTCACTATTTTTGAATTATTTAAGTAATAAAATGGTATGGTATAAGTTTAAAATCAATAAATGTTTTCTTTGTCAATACTAGACAAGCTGGTAGCTGAATGTTTAGCATTTCATCAGTTTGTTGATTTGAGTCCCACTTAGGAGAAGGATGCTTGTATTGGTCCAGAATCCAATTAAAAAATAATAATAAAAATAATAATGCAAAAAAATAATAATAATATAATAATTTTTTAGTGTCAATTAAACCTAATTTTGTTCACACTAATATTTGCTTTCAGAATTTAACTCTGTTTCTTAGAAAAGCCATATTAATATAAATATTTTGTTAAATCCAGAAGAGTTTTTAGTTTATTATATTGAATTAACTAAGGGAATTGAAATATTGATAATTTTCTTTAAATAATGTTTAATTTATTCATAGTCTGACAATAAAGCAGTATCATCAGTTTCTTAGTATACAATTTCAAGTAAAGTAATTGTGTTTTACTATTCTGCTAGTTATCAAAGATTCATTTCTTTGGTTAGGTATCCACTGCATTGTTATTTCAGATTTTATCCCTATTTTAGATGGAATGGCTGACACGTAACAGTTCAGCAATTGGATTTAATTACCATCACACGGTTAATTCCCAGTGAACGGTACGCTCCTTGTACGATACGCATATATACAACGGTACGCATATATACAATTATTAATTAATTGTATATAATATTGTATAAAATTATATTATTTCTATAAAATAATATAATTTTATATTATATAATTAAATTAATTGTATATTGTATAATTATATTAATTGTATAAAAAATAGCGTACCGTACACTGGGATACAGCCCCATCACACATTTAAATGTTTTATAGTAGTTTGGAAACTACTTCTAACTGTTGGTTTTTATTTAAGCTGATGCATGACTAATCTTTTTTAGATCTAAAATTAAGTTATGATTATTTTTAATATTATCAACCAAAAAGAACAACTCAAAACTTACAGCTTTCATCCAGATCATTTTAAAACATGTCTGTTTAATAGGTTATTTTGCTTGCTTTTGAGAATATTTATCTGGTTATCTGGGTTAATTTTGTATTTTATTAAATTTTCAATTGTAACTTAAAAAAAATTGCATCTTTATATTATTTTATTTTTTAATTTCCATTTAAATATGTAAAGCAAGGTGTTAAACTTACATAATCATTTTTCCAACTTTAGCAGTCTATATCTTATTTGATGTAGAAATATCAGTATTTGTTAATAGAGAAAATATCTGTCAATATTATAAAAAAGTTAATACTATCTCGGAAACAATTGTTTAAAGTTTCAAGTGTTAAAGCTTAATTTGATATTAAATTGTTTAATGTATGCCAATCTGCAAATGAATAGTTACAACTATAGCTTTCAACGCAATAGTTTGTAGGCTCAGTTTCTACCTCAGGCTTGTGTACAATGGTATTTATAATAGACCTGAATCTAATTAAATTGTAGGTTCCCATAGAATTAATTTTTATGTGGGAAAAGTCACTTTACAGTCGCATCGTCCATAAACTTCTGATAAGTATATACATATATCATTGGAAAAACCACCCGGAATGGGGAATTTTAAAAATTAAAAATGCAATTTTTTATTTCTTGATTCAAAACAGTTTTTACTGTTGATAGCAAGCTTAATCAAAATTCAGATTGCCTTTGATTGTATCCATATTTTAAAATCATTTATTTAATATATAAAAGTTAAATGCATAGGAAAAGTTTTTATGTATTTGAATTGAAAGTTTCTAAGTAAACAACACGAATATTTAGTATTTAAAGGAATTCATATTAATAAAATTATCATAATTTAAAATGTTATAAATTTGCCTTTCAATAAAAAAAATTTTTCATCTATAAACTGTTTCTATACCTTCAAAGTGAATATAAAAATGATTTCAATCAAATTTCATTCAGCGGTTCCTTTTATTTATTATTTATATCATATAAAACTATGTATATATTAATTATAGCAACTAGTTATATTTTATCCAACTATTTAAAAAATTTATGCAGTTTGTAAAAGTTTAAACCAGTTTTTAACAGCTTATCTTTTGATATAAAATTGTTATGTTGGTAGTTTCCCTATCTTTAATTTTCAGTTCAATTGTTTGGTTTCCATCATAGGCATAAATGTGTAATGACTTAGAATTCTCTTTAAGCTGTTGGCTTTCTCTAATTAGCTTTCTTGTGCCTAAAATGATCATGAGGAGACAAACCACCTCAATCTTGAATATAACATTACTTCTCATGATACTTATAAAATCAAATTTTGTATTTATCATTAAATGTTCTGAAAGTCATGATAAAATCTGGAATTTTTAACACTTTCCTTGGTTTAATATCTTACTTAAATCTATATGGTATTTATAGTAGTTATTAAAATATTCAAAATCGTAATTCATTTTATTGATAGAAATTTCTTTTTTATTTTCATCTGTTTTTAGTTAAAAAATTATTGTTGATTGACAAAATGTCAAAAACATGAAAGGTGTGTAGATATAATTCATTTAAGATGATCCATTAGTAAGACTGCATTATTTAGAAACGTTTAAAAGTTTGTGATTACAGGCATAAAATAGTAAGAGATGCATTCTATTATATTGTATTTTTAAAATACATATCTATTGAGTATATTATTATTAGTTTATTTCTTTCCTATTTTTAAAATACTAATAGGATTAATTTCATATAAAAAAATCAGGTATGTATATAGTATGATGACTACCTAGATATATCTCCAAAATTTGTGGCCGGAAAAAATAATTTGACGACTACCTAAAAAATCTAGGCCTAAAAATAACTAAAAATAAAAAATTTTCTAATAAATTTTTTCATGCCTTTCGTACTATTAATTTGCATTATTGGATAAAAATATCTAATGATTCATTTATTTTAATCTGAAAATATCCTGTGCATTTTGTATTATCACTTATGATAGGTGATAACTATTCTGATAATATAAAAATTTTGCTTAATGTGAAATTGAAATGTGCAATCGGAAAATTTTTTGCTTAATGTGAAATTCTTTTATCAGGTGAAACAAATTTTGTATTGATAAAATCAATTCTTAATGTAAAACTTTGCCCTTGGAGTACTATCTTTGCAACTGTCATGTGGCTACTGCTTTTATTCCATTTTTAAAATTACTATCTATCCATTTGATCATACATTTTCCTATCACCATTTATTTTGCAACTTGAAAATGTTTTGTGAAAATTGTTTCAGGTTCATTTTGAAATTAGAATACAAGATGAATCAATTCTTCTAAACCTATATTTTGATGAAAAATATAGGCATAGAAACTTTTAATATAAACTCATTAATGAATTTATTTTAGCTTATAAAATACAAAAAACATAGCATGCCTACAACTTCAATATAAAAAATCGCTCTCATCAAGACTTTAAGAATTTTAATCAACTTCAAGTTGACTATTAATTCATCTAAAATCAATGTTTATTCTTAAGGTCTGGAAATATTTGTGGATATACTTAAATAATTATAAAATAGCAAGAAGTGAGACAGAATATCCCTAGTTGTAAGCATGTTAACATAATATGTAGCAATCATGTAAAATTTTGTGCATTGCTCTATGTAAAATTGATTTTAATTATATATATTTCAATTTGTTACATATCAAAATTACTCACACAAAGAAGATGAATTCGATTGAGTGAGCATGATGAAAAAAATAGTCCCTAAAAAGAAATTTTTTAGTACTTAATCTATTTTTGCTGTATCAAATAAAAAAGTATGTTGTATTTAGTTGTTTTTAGTAACTATTTGTTATACATAAATTTGAATTGTTTAAATGCAAAATAAATTGTAAACTAGACTCTCTAAAACAACTTGTAATAACTAACTACTTACTAGTTTCTTATCTTCCTGCTGAACTGGCAGCCAAACAGTTAGCTCATTGGCTTTTAGGTTCAACAACTCAGTGATTTGAATCTTACATCCGACTTGAGTGTTTGTAGTGTAGTCTCTGTCTATACTTGTCTGTGCAAAAAGTTACCATTGAGCATGAAACTTGTCTTTGACAAATCTTTTAATTTTAGCATACAGTCACTAGTAGTGTGAATTAAAATACAAATTAGTTTAACAAAGTGTTTAACTCCATAAAAATAAAATTCAAAACAATCTTCTTAACTTAAGTTTTGCTGTTTAACATTGTAAACATGTTTTATGTTAAGTATAAATCTGCTATATAAATTTACATTGAGGAAAAATAAGTCATTGGTAAAAGCCACCTAATATTGTTAACATCAAAGAATTTAAAAAATGATATTATGACATCTTTTAAATTCTTTTATTTATGTCATAAAAATAACGCTGTTTTAAATCATTTTATGACACATTTCATATGGTATTTGTGTGTGTTTGAATTGTTATAATTTGTATTTAAAATGTTATCAGAAATCCTCGTTTATCTATTTAGAAAAGTATTGTTTTTATTTTTACCTGTTTCATTGTATCTAAACGGGAATAAACTGCCAAACTTGTAAATACAGTCTAACAATGTAGTTAAAAAAATCACTATTAGATGTTAGAAATTTCCCTCTAATTAGAATGGAATTTATTAATATTATTATTTTATTTTATTTATTTATTTTTTTTTTCAAAATTCATTAGGTATTTATGTATTATCTCATTGACCATCTCTTCTAAAATAGATGTCATCGAAAGTTGCAAATTTTCGATATATATGTCTATATACTAGTGTAAAAAAAAAAAAAATAAAAAAAAAAATAAAAAAAAAAAAATCAAACATTTAAGTACTATCTTCATTAACCACTTGCCTGCCACGGGCATATATATACAGCTTTCCGAAATACTCTTCTCTGCAATCAGTAAAGCTAGACCCATGGCATTGGAATGCAATAGAATGTCCTTGACATTGTTTAAAAGATCTGTTGTGATGAAGTTACATCTATTTCAAAGAAGGGGCAATTTGGAGAGGGGAATATTTCTTGGAACGGGGGAAGCTGTTGCTTTTTTTCTATACGTTGCAGTTATTATTTATGCTTTTTTTCAAGTGGTTCATAACTTTTTATTCTTTCACTTCCATTGTTATTTCTTTTTTGTTTTGGGAAAGTAAACAATTAGAATGGAAAGCATGCCTCTTTTCCACCAATACGCCGCATAACTGCGCACACCTATGTGAAAACCAGTGGCACTGGGGAGCAAATCTCGTAAGTTTCCCTTGGCAAGTAAGGGGTTAAAACAAATAAATTTAACTTTTATTTATATGGCACTAAATTAAATCATTGAATGATATACTTTTTTGTGGAAATGTCAAATAGAATAATATGTAAATACCTTTCTTGATCGTGGAAACTCATATTAGGAAGTTTTTTTTATCTCAACTGAAAATTTATTCATATTTTTCTTTAAGTATTTAATTATTGTATTTTCTTTAAGTATCACATTTTTCAAGTAAACCAGCTTAATATTTGTTCAAAACAAAAAATAAAATTTGTTTTTACAAAATTATGCTTGTTGTCTTTTGTCTAATAATTTGATTTCTTTCATTTTGCAGCTGTGGCACAAACAGTGCTTTAAATGTCAAGAATGTGGAATGACATTAAATATGAAAACTTACAAAGGTTATAATAAACAGCCATATTGCAATGCGTAAGTTATTCTACTAAGAATTTTTACTTAAGTTAGTATTAAGATTTAGAATTTTGTCTCTTAAAGATTTTACTAAAATATTGTAAAAGGTTTCATAAAAGATATAAAATTGTCATGTATATGTATGAATTAAAATTTGTAGATTAATACGTATGTATGAGAGAAAATAAGTAAGTTAAAATAACATTAAAACAGAAAAGTATTTAGTTTCCAACTTGAAATTGACTAATTCATAAAATTTTATATAATTGTTCTGAATGATTTTTCAAGACCAATATTATAGCCTGAACATATTAATTATCAAATTCCTGAATTCTGCAAATTTTTGCATACACCAAGATTAACAAGATGCCTGGGCAGAAATCCTTTTAAAGTATTATTATTTATACATTGTGACTTAATAAAATCGTACCTTATTCAGCAGTCAGTGAAAGACACTATGTTCTTACCTAATGGGTGGTATATTGAAATCTAGAAGTATTTTATTGCTGACTGCTAAATAAATATATGTTTGTCCTCAAAAACACTAACTGGATTAACTAGCTCAGATAGCTAGATCATCAGAAATGGCAGCTACAGAATTCTAGGTTCATGATCTGAAGTAGCAGCCGCTACTGAGCCATTGGCTCTAGCTTTTGACCAGGTTGGGAATACTAATGTATTTGAAATATTAGGAGTTTTAAAATATTTAACTCTTGTCTGGGGTAATATTGTAATAGAATACTTATTAAACATCTCTCAAATTTAATTGACATTAGTTCCTAGTGTAATTTAACTTCATTCTAAAAAATCTGTTTCTATTTTTTATTTATTTTTTTATTAACTAGACTTAGTTTCTCAACATTATTTTTTCTTGAAAATCTATTAGAATTATAATGCTGAAATTTTCAATCTGCTATCTATCACAATTTGATTGACAAACAAAATTCTATATTCTGTGTGCAAATGCTATTTAAATAGTAAAGTTAAGTGTTACACAAACTATTTACTTCCATTTTTGATTATGTTTTTTCTTTTACAATACAATGGCATAATTTGATACTAAATTGTTATTTTAGTTGTTTGTTAAGCTTGAAAAATAAATATTTATGCTACAAATTTTCTTTAAATTTGTTTGACAGGTTAATTTATTCATGATCTACTAGATTCTTCAAGCAAATCTTGAACTATGAATATTTGTCCAACATTGTTATTTTTGGAATTCCACCCAGTTTTATTTTTGAGATGAAAATAAAAATCATTCTTTGTGTACAGAAAGAAATATCTAAATGGTTGATTGACTATTGAAGGTTAAGGTTGTGATATGTAATAGTTGGAAGCAGGTTATTTTTATAATAAACTATTTGTAATAACATTACGTAAATTTGGTTTAATAATTTTTTAACTTTCATATTCCCCTTTCCATCTTGAAGGCAAAAATTATTTATTATTAAAATAGTATCATAAAATTAAACTAAGTTTTTCTAATTATTTAAAAAATATGTGTGTTTCAAATTATTTGCTGAGTAGTTAGCATCTTAGTTTTTTTGTTAAACAAATCATGAATTTGATCACATTGGGTATACATGTTAATATTTTGGAATACATTTTAACCTGCAGGTATAGTCAAAATAATCCTTTTTTTCTTTTTACTGGGGAGGGGGGTGAATGATCATACTGCAGAAAATAAACTTATGTATTTTAGTTATTGATAGTTGTAAGTACTTTAAAATGTAAAATTGTCCTATATATTCATGGACATTTGTAAAATTAAGCTTGTCAACTGAAATAAAAATTATGCTGTTTTTGTTAGTCACTAAAATTAATGATAAATGGTTATAAATTAGTATATTGAAATAAGATGTAATATAGAAATCACAGATAATTAGACAAAATAACTTTCTAGATTGAAATGAGTGCCCCAGTAGTTCATAGGATAATGGATACTTTAGGTGAAGAAGCTTTAGAATTGGTTTTGAAATAAATTTTCAGCTGCAGCTAAGACTTCATTTTCATAGCAAATCACTGCCCCTTTATGGCTTTCTTGAATACACCGAGGATGAGTATCGCGAGGCGAGAGGTCCTGGTTGTAAGGGGCGTGTTTGAGAATTTCTCTGCAGAATTGCCCTAACAATGTTTGACACACCTCAGTTAAACATGCCCTAACTCAAGGGTGTTCATATTCTCTCTCAGTTCATGCAGTCTGACAGCATGGGACAAACCAGTCTGTATATAGTCATTCCTACAGTTGTGTCTATCGAACTCAAAGAAGCATATTAACATGATTTTACTAGCTGTAGATGATGAGTAAGTCTTTGGCCACAAGAATAAATGTTGCCATTCCATGTTAATGGTTGGATCAAAATAATAACAACATAATTCGTCAGTGGTGTTGATCCTTGAGATTTATTGGTCCCCCATTTCATTGTACAGTATAAAATGTTACATAGAAACTAACATTTGCAATAAATTATCTGATTCGTCAAAACTTTTGGGCCCTATAGCATGCAAAGCTTTCAGTATTGCAAATTTTCATGCATTGTTGTGTAAAAAATTGCTTTGCACCTTAACATTTTTTCCATTATTTTGTTGATTGAGACAATCTATGTTTGAAACTGCCTCTTTTATGATAATCATATGCCCTTGACCAGGTCATAACTTGTCTGTACTGCTTCTTCAACTACAAAATCCCTGCATCATCAGAATACTGATCTATCTTGTGGTCACTCCTGTTCATTTGAATATAAATTTCCACAGCATTTACATTTTTCATTGTTAAAAATTGCATATTCCGCATTAACAATATCTGGAGGCATCCATGATGTGAATGCGTTTTAATGTGCTTCCGTTTTATCACCTTCATCTTACTATAATTGTTTTACTCTTCAAATAGCAAAATTATTATAACAGTGTCGGTTTTCATTTTGTTTGATCTTTATATTTTATTAGTAATAAGTACATACTATTTGTCTGTATTTCTTTTGTACTATTATGTAATGTGTCATTAAAATGGATAAATATGTAGCATGGGGTCTTTCGTGGAACAAATTCTCACACTGAAAACAAAGTAGGTGATGAGTCATTGCCATAAATAACTTGCTAAGATAGCCACAATCATTGTTTTTATTTAACAGAATGAAATTTTCAGAATGCTACTTTAGGAGAAAATGACTGTTACGGAAATCAAACTGAAATTCAGTAACACATTCGTGGGAAAAAAAAAAGGAATTGCTTCTTTTTAACTTGCTTTGAAATGCTGTAGAAGTTGGATCATCAACACTGAATGTAATAATGTGAAATAGTAAATGTAGTAACATTGAATTGCATGAAGTTTATCAATTCTCGAAAGAAAAGTTGTTTATCTTATAATAAGGTCTCCAAGACTAATTTGAAGAATTCTTTGAAATTAATGTGACCACTTAAATTCATAAAACTTATCAATTTTGATTTTTTAAAAGGTTAAGTGGTTGGAGGGTGTGGATTGTTATAAGCCTAATTGTTTCCGTTGTTTCAAATCTTAAAATTTTTGCCATCGCTTAGCATAAATAATTGAAAGAAATATTCAATGCATAATAATGGTATCTATTTTAGTGTTAAATATTTAGACCACATTGATATTAAAAAATTGATTTTTTCTAAAATTGATGAGAAAATGAATTTTACAGTCTTAAACTGCTTGTTTAAATTTAAATGTGAGAAAAAATGAAGATGTGAGATTTAAAAGTACTTACATTCAAAAAGAAAAAATCTGATTGAATAATTAAAATAAATTTCCTCTGCTACATAAATTTTGATACTGTGTTACACTCAAATAATATATAAATTATTATTAATTTAAAATTTTATAAGACTTTAATTTATATACCATTGTATATAAAAAAAATTAATTTTTTTCTCCCACTAATATGTTAATTTTTAGATCACTGTTTCAGACTTTATCCAATAATATTTTCTTTATTTAATAATGAAAATTAAATGTGTAATTTAAGAAAAAAATATCTATTTGTCTTAATTTTTAATGTAACTTAAAATTAAAAATTTCTTTCATAGGCTCTTCCAAAATATTATGTATATTTTTAAATTATGATGCAAATAATTCCAAAAAAAAAAAACAATTTTTATTTAAAAAAAATTTCTCAAGAAAAATATTTTTTTGTTTGTTAGACTGGATTCATTGGAATACATATAGTTATATATGTATGTATTCCCAAATCATGTTGTTTGCTTAAGGGGAAAATGCACGTAAAATATGGAAATTATTGAAATGATATTAACTGTCATGTATACATGCTAAATAAATTTGATGTGGAATATTAAGACAATTTTTGATAAGCTTGTTATCAAATAGTTGCTTAGTATAGCTTACAAATAGCTGTTTGTAAAAATATATACAGAAAATCAAACTGTACACTTTTTATTTTAAATTATATGTGTAGGAGGTGTATAAAATCAAATAAATGTATGATTTTCCATGTTGAAAATCTTATTAAATTTTTGTTTTTATTAGGTAAAACATAGAAAATTATATTTTCCCTTAATTAATTTACACTTCCAACTGATGACGATCATTTCCCCCCCCCCCCCCAAACCCCCTTTAAAATGTAGATTATTCAAAATGAAGCATGTATTTTTAAACTTAGTGTTGTATGAAAAAAAAAAGATACTAAAGTCTTGGATTTAGACAGAATTTTATTACAAATATTATTTATACATTACAAAAAAACCTTTGGTAAATAAAACTTGTAGTTAAATTGAAATATCTTATTAGAAAAAAAGTATGTAGTTAAA
>JAPDSC010163328.1:201508-223931 GCA_026290005.1 Latrodectus geometricus
TGTAGTTAAATTGAAATATCTTATTAGAAAAAAAGTATGTAGTTAAATTGAAATATCTTATTAGAAAAAAAGTATATAAAATATTGAGCTTTTTATGTTTATCAGAAACATATTAAAACAACTGATGACAAAAAATGTGGATTTATATAATTTGTTAATGAAATAATGGCTATCTTTTATGATGAATGAAATAATGGCTTAGATTTACTTCATTTCAGAAACATTCTACAAAAAATACATTTTTTAGAAATGTTATTGGAAAATTAATTAAAATGATTGATAATGAGTTTTTATCCCCTACATATAGAATAAGAGCATCATTTTAAGGCTACAAAATATTAAATTATATTGAAAATTAAAGAAAATTTTTTAGTCAGAATCATACTATCTATAGCCACCAAAAAATTATTTTGAAAAATGTAAATTAATATTAAACTATTCGAAAAAATCTGCAGTTTACCATCAAATAAACTTAATTATAATATTTAATATATAATTTTAAACATCTAACAAACATGCAAAAATTCTTTTTAGATAATATCAACTTGCTTGAAATGAAAATGAATAACAAAAAAAAAGTATTTTGGAACATATTCAGTTATTAATAGATCTGTCAAATCTATATATAAATAAAATATAGTAATATAATCTGCTATTAAATTTAATTTTTATGTTATGAAGTAAAATATAAAATAGAGTATATATTAAATAGTAAAATATTAAATAGAGCTATATATATATAAAAGACCATGTTATGGTTATACAAAATTAAAATATAAGCTTACAACTCAGATTAATTTCGAAAACAATTATTTAAATTTGGTTGCATAGCTTAATGCTTTGAGACATTTGTAAATCTTTCAAAATTTATCATTAAGTTATGAATTCGTTGAATTGGGTTTTCTTCTTAAACATAATCTTGATATGTTTTAAATATGAAGAACTTTTATGCATAAAATGCAAAGAATTTATTTGCACGATGTGAAATTTCTCTAAATAAGGACTTGCAATATTTTTCATTAAAAAATACTAAAATTGCATGGCTGCTTAAAAGAAGTAAATATATCGAATAAAGTTTGAAATGAATAAAAGTAAATATCAATCAAAATTGAAATTAATTATGATTTGAGATTTTCAAAGTAAGATTCTTTTAACTCTTAAGGAATGAAATAAAAAAAATTATTAGAAGCATTTGTTCTCATCTGTCTTTCAAGTCACATTAAATTATTTGTCTTGGAAAATATTATCAAAGTTATTGGAGAAAAAAATCATTTTATTTTAATATTTTAAAAAAATTCCCCTCCCTTAACTGTATTTTTATTCAGTATTTATTACTAACTGCTAAAAAATTCAAGTTTTACCAACTTTAAGAGAAATATGCAAGCTATCTGTGAATTCCTAAAATCGCAAGTTAAAAAGATTAATCATCTCTTTTTGTAAAAGTTAATAAATTTTAAAATTATTACTAAACGGTAATTTTCCTCTTTAAACGAATTGTAAATGTTGTATTTCTTAAATTTATGAGATTAATATTTTCCTCACTAAGGACTTATATTCTGCCAATAGTATTAAATCTCCCCCTGACAGCTAAATTTCCTATTTTGGCGGTATCAATCAAACTCTGAACAATGCCATAGAGAAAAGAATATCAGTATTCATGTAAATGAATATATATAATATTCCATCTTTTTCTAAATTCTAATGATAAAAATAATTTGATTGCGACATTTCGTTGTTTTCGAAATGAAGTATTGTAGATGTAACGTGGAGAGGGAAACGAAATTATGATAACTTCCTTTTAAAGACTCTCTTTACCTGAAACTCGCTCTGTTTTTTCTGCCTTTATGCGATTGTGAAATTTCGTGGTTTCATATTACTTGATGGAAATAAAATTAATAGTTACATAACTGTTCTTAACATTTTTAGAAAATATTTTAACTTCGACTTTTCTCCCTTTTATATCCATATTTTGTGATTTAACCAATATTGAATTTCATAACTTATGAAAAGAAAATTTGTCCGCGTCATCTAGTAAAGCATCCTAAATATATATTACGTTGGCGAAAACTCGACTATGCATAATAGAGAAACTATAAATAATAATTTTAGTGATTATTGCTTTACTCTGTACTAGGCGATCAAAATATTAATATGTGTTATAAATATGTTATAAAAAATTTTAATTTCTCCCTAATTAAATAAAGCGCAGTTTGTGTTAGTTTGGATTATGCATCACAAATACCAAGCAACCGTTCTTGAATAATTGAAAAATGTATGTAGTTTGTTAGAATTTCATTCAAATAACTGTAAATGTTTCTATTTTCTCATGCCATCAACAATGTTACATTTATTTGTACCTTACAAAAGTAATTTTTCTTTTACACGCCTCAAAACTGCTTATTAACAAATATGGAAATGAAACTGTCTTTGTTTAAAGTAATTTTGGTTCGTTTAATTCTGTAATTGATTTAAAATTCTGTTATTAAAAATGCTTGAACTTCTGTGTTTTGGATTCTGGTTATTATAAGACTTTTTATTAATGTTTCTTATAATGTTTTCTATCCATTTTAATGTATCATTTGTTTATATTTCCGTTTACGTTTTTAAGTGTTGAATTTTATTTCCAAGATATGGAGATGATTATGATTTGCAGAATAATCTTACAAAAACAATCTCTTCACAATCCGAATTATTTTGTATGGCTTCTGTTTAAATGTTGCTGAAATTCTTTGTAATTTAAATTAAAAGCTCTTCGGGGGAAAATCATTTCGTTATAACCGAATTTTGCCTGATGGAATTTTTTTTTAAAATAAAAAGTAATTCTCATATCCAGCTGAATTAAAAATAATTTATTATTTAAACATCTTTATTATTTGTGATGCTAAATGAATGTTTAATGGCAAAAAATGATGATGTAAACAATGTTAATACAAAATGAAGAAAACTATAGCAAACATACGGACAATAATTAAATAAGCAAATCTCTTATGAATCTTTATTTAGCTAATGAATGTATTTTATTTAGCTTTTATTAGCATTGAAAGCGACCAAAAAGTCAAAAATCACTTTGAGCAAAGAACCACCAATAAACGAATATTATATTGGAGCACTTGAAGAAATAGCGAAAACACGATTTTAGATGAAGAATAAAAATGTGCTATATTATTAAGGCAATGTTCCGTTTCATAAGTTGTTCGCAACAGTGGCGAAAGTGCTCGAATTCACTTTGAATTGCTTCCCCATTGCCCATATTTTTCGGATCTGACTGCCAGTGACCTGTCCTTTGCAAACCTAAAATAATGCTAGTAGATATTTAACCCAAGTGAAAAGGATTGCCGTAACTAAAATTTAGTGGTTCGGAATTCTCTTTAAATCGTGGATCCCAGTCAAATTAACCCTCGAACAAAAAATGACAGTTGAGTGGCAAACCATTATAAATTATCTGAACAAGCTAAATGGTCGACTTTTATCTCGATTGTAGATATTTGCAATAATTTATGCCTCAGATAAGATCGCAAATCGCCGAGTTTGTTATCGCTGTCTTTGGTTTAACTACTTGCGAATCTCGGACGTGTGTAACAACTTACGAATTTCGGATGTGTGTATTTGTAACGTTGCGTTATACTTTTCAAACTGTACATTCCAGTGAAATAACCCCTTGCGTGTAAAAATAAAATAATAAAAAATAACCGTTAAGTGACTAACCAACCCGAAGACTAATTCTTTGAATTAACTTTCTTCTTCAAAGTGACCCTAGATTGAAATTTCAAACTGCAGATTGCAAAGATTCTGGTACTTGAGAAAGGTGGAAAACTGTTTTACTCAGGCATAATCTTACTTTGCTTAAGGTAAAAGCTAAGAAAGCATATTTATTTAGATACGAAAAGAATAGTTGCTTCAAATCTGCTTTTTATAGAAAGTTTATTTAGAGGAAGGCGTATGAAGTTGAAGTTTAAATTTAGCTCTAAGTTATGGAGGAAATGAGCTTGAAATATGACTGGTGACAAATTCTTTTACATTAGTAAAAGTAGATTAGTCAGATCTTCGAGCTTTTTTTAAAAAAATAGACTATTACAAACATTTGTTGAGCATTTTGTTATTTTTTCTCTTAAATATTCAAACTGTAGATAAAATATGTTCTGAAATCATTCAACCGTAGTTAAGAATTCAACGAAAAGGAAATTTAAATTCAATCAATATGTAAATTTTTTAAAAAATCGTAGATTATAAAAGTTTCTTTGTGTACCTAAATGTAAGTTTATTGCAGTTTTCTGGGACTATTAATGACGCCGTAATTTAGATTTGCATTTTTCTACCAACACTGCTGAACTGATTGTTAAGGCCTTTAGTCTTCCGTTCAATAGCTCTTGGGTTCGAGTAAAATATATGGCACGAATGTGTGTAATCATTTAGAAATCTATTTTTAAACCGGTCGTCGGAGTGATTAGAATAATTAATTTTAATCCATTGCTGTGCCAACTTGTACAGTTTAACCGTACAATGTAGTTTTTGATTATCAAATTGGTTTGAGAATATAGACGACTTCCCTTGTCTGTTGAAACAATTGGTTAAAGGTATATGTGATTTATTGGAGAGAAGAGATTTATTACAGAGAAGGAAATAATTTGGTTTAGTATATTTCTTTTAAAAAAAAATTTTGACTTTAAAATTCAATTTTATTTTATCATTTAGCCTAATTCTGTCAGTATTTAGCTCTTGATTTAATGTAATAAATATTAAAAAATCATTTGAAGCAAAGATAACCCTTTCACTGTATGTATTAAGTAAGTTTTGGAAATGCGGTCCATCTGCATCCGTGCTTTTTTTTAATTCACAGGAAGTTTCCTTTTACTGAAAATATTTTTGATAAAAATTGCTAAAACAACATAATTTTTTTAAAAAAGAATTGTTCATAAAAAAAATATGATTATAAATTTCATTTAAAAGTTATGGCACTGCTGGAAAATCAAAGATTTTGTAATAATTATTTATTTTTTAAGTTGTTCCTTTCACAAATAAAAGCAATGGACGTTTTATATATTTTTGTAGAACTCCTATTTTTATAAATTTTAATATTAAAAAAAGTTAATAATTTTAAATAATCAGTTGTGTGTAGTTTTAAGCAATAAATTGATTAGTATAGTTTAGAATTTTTGATTATATGCCATTCAAAATGCCTTTTTACAATAGTCAGTTTATAAATTAATTTCTACCTCAGGCTCCACTTTAAACTTATTGGATCTAATTGAATTATGTTATGTGCAAATGACCGTCACGACAAATAAGTTTACAGAAGAGTTCAAAATTTATTATGATGATAGGATTTTTATTTCATCAAACCTATAACGAAAAAAGTTACTATCTCTTCATTTTTTTTAATTATATTTAAATAATAAATAATAAATTTTAATTAAAAAAGAATAACTTTTCATGGAAGGAATGCTGTGGGGAAAATAAATTTATAATAATAAAAGAAAATATTATTTATGCATTGATCCATCTATTTATTAATTTTCCCTGTATGTTTTGACATCTGTATTTTGTGCGCACCGGATGTCAATAAATAGCTTTCTTTTGGAAAAAAATCGTTCATTATCCCAAGACATGAAAATCTAATTAAATTTGATGAAAAAGAATATTCCCCTAATGAGTAGAATGGTTCCACCATAACTTAGGAATAGAATGCGCTGCATGTTGTATCTGTCACTATTCCATTCCGCTTAACGATCATTCAATCCCTTTTTCAGGTATTTATGTTTGAATAGACAAGACGTTTAGAGTTGAAGGGAAAACGGTCGTAAAACGAAACAATCGAAATACTTCGTGCTACGTAAAGTGCTTCACTGTGGCTGTTACAAGATGCTCACTCTCTCCTCGACTGCCTCCTTGACATTATAGCATTATTTGTTTTGTTTCCTTTTCCTCCAAGCCTCTGACTCAAGCCTTCTGCTTTATAGCTAATAACTTTCATCTTCCTACGACTTCTTGTCGTCATCGGGTTGTCCCGGCGACCACCCTACTTGGATCTGGGAAAACTGTCGGGTTTTATGTTTCAAAAATTGCCTCATGTGTGATATCAGTAATGTACTCGTGGGAGGAAAAAATGAAACTGCTTGCCTTCTAGTTTTGATGGTTTCATATCATGTTAATGTTTAAGGAATTTTGATCATATAGCTTCTGTGAGAAGTTTCGTTATTTATATCAAACAATATTTTGTTTAATGGAAGAGCGAATTAATCTTTTTAAATACAATTGTATGTGTAAAACAGTCTTATTGTTAGAAAATTTTAACAATAAGTTCAAGCGCCTGAGTTATGATCTCTTCATTTTAATAAATTTTACGGTCAAGTCTCTTATAAATTTCATGCTTTTATTAGGTAGAATTTAGATGCTCTCTTATTCCGTCATGTTAAACACTTCATTGTATTGTGTTGCATTCAGTTATGCAATTATCGTTTTGGCGATTCTTATTCATTCTTAATTTTTTCTTGTGAATAACCAGAAAATTGTTTCAGTGTATATTTTATCTTTTCCAGTATAAGCATTATTTTATACAAATTCTCTTTCCAATCATTTATCTTGCTGAAGATCAAGAGAGGATGCCAAATTTTATTTGATCATTTTTCAAAAACTACTTAAACTTTTTAGTTTATCGAGAAAATTCAAAACCAAACTTCCTGGCTGATTTTTTCTTCTAATTTTTTTCCCCCTATCGTTTGATGATATTATTTATAAGTCAAGTCAAGCTTGATATTTCATGAAAATTTAACCTACTTGATATCTAACATTACTGCAATTTAGTAAACACACAAGAATATAAATGATGCTGTCTTCTCTCTTTAAATTTCGATTTGAGCTATAAAGAAAAGATTCACTTTTAAAACGTACATTTTAAGTTAACAATAATATCATGCTAAAAGAAATCATCTTTGAATGTAAAAATTATAAAATAACGTCCTCTAATGGTGGAAAAAATCGTCAAAAATGCTATTTTTATCATAATTTTTTCTCTGATAGGACTCTGCTTTTTAATAACGTAAAAATTTGTTTTATATTTTACAAAGTTTTAAGTTTAAAGTAGGTTTAAAATCATTACAAATATCTGTGTCCTAATTGAAAATCGAACCATCGAATTTCAAGACTAAAAACAATTATATTCTTCAGTTGCGTGTTTAGCTGCTGCAATTGATAATCGTAAACAATAGGTTGAAAAATGTTGTCATAATTAATATGTAGATTATGTGAAAAAATGTAAAGGTATTATAAAAAAGTGAAAAAAATTTCCAGCAATTTTACTTTATCACAATTTATTTACAAGTTGCTAATCATAGAATTGCTCAGGCAATATTTTTCTTTCCCTCAGCTGGTTTTGCCGTTTCCGCTCATCTATTAAATCGAGTGATTGTTAGAGGCGAAAACAATTCCGAAGTCGCTGTCAAATTCAATTAAAACTCTCATCCCGCTTGTCTGAAAGTAATTACGATAATACCACATTGCGTTTAACAAAAACGTTTCTTCCTTGCCCTGTTCAATTATGCATATGTAAACATGTATTTGGTAGGGCGACACTTCTAAATGCGGCCTCTCCCATTTATTTGAAAGAACTGAACAATTGGACAATTTACTTGACGGCGTGTAGGTTATCAACAAGGCCATCGAGCTGCAGGCTTTCGTGCAACAAAACGTCCTTACGTGCACTTTTAAATATTTCAACAACGCATTCCACTGTTATAAAATATTCACAAAATTCATTGAATCCTGCCTTGTCCGTTACGAGCTTCAATGTTCCCTATTTAGTTTTATTAGCAGAAAAAACTATTTCGGATTTTATTTCGGTGCCTTATAAAATTGCGCATCTCAAGTTTTCAAAAATATGGTTTTTTATATTTATACACTATTCTCGCTAATTGAGCTGGAATATTTTTCAAAAATTTTACTGCTGTAAATTAAGGAATTTGAGCATTACGCAACGATTAAAATTAAGCCTTAGAACGAGATGAACTGAAGAAGTTCTATAAATAATTTGATCACGGCAAAAGTATGCGTATCACACCTACTTAAAAACTTGTTATTCTCAAAGATTACTATGACTAAAATTGTAATTTCCGAATACTAATTGAACTTTGGTTCACTCCCTTTTTCAGAAATTACTTTTATTGTCTTTTAAAGTATACAAAATAACATTTCTAATTTAAAAAATGATCTCAGAGTTTTAATGTTTGGTTTTGAAGAAAGCTTTTTCCCACATTCCTTTATCAAATGAAGACATCGTATTCTATAAATTTTATATTATTAATAAAAAATCTGGCAAATAATATTTACATTTTTATCGAAATCGTGTAGCTCTCACATAAGTATTTTTTAGTTTTTGATTTATGTATATCTGAGCATGCATGTATATCTGAAAAATATCTTTGAAAAAAATTCTCTCTGTATCAAATTTTAAAGCATAGGTATATCCATTAAAATTTGAATATTTAGATTCTAATCAATTTTCTTATAAAAAGTCGCAACTATGAAGAAAATTTACTGTAGTAACATAGTAAAATTATTTATTCATCTATTTTTCACTTAGGGAAGGAAGTTTGAATATTTTCTGTGACTTCATTTCCGATTTCTTTCGATTGGCAAAACTCCAATTAAAATTTCTTAACGTTCAAAATTCCAATTTTTTAAATTTTATTGGAGAAAATTAAATTTTCCCTTCCTATATTCATCTAATATTTAAATATAATAATGGATAATATTTTTATATGGTAATGGATGGAATTTATTGAATTGGTTAACTTCGTATTTATTCGTATTAAATAAAAATTTTCTATGGTTTACTCAAACTTTAGTTTAATTAAATTATTTTTAATTCCCAATTTTAGTTTGCATTGTTTTCTTTTTATAAACGTTAATGTTTTCATAACAGGAATATGTTAATAAACTAGTGAGAGTTATAGGCAATTAATAAACTAGAAACTAACTTGGAATAGTGGATTCCTTCACCTTTTTAGTGGGTATTATGAGAACTTCAACCGACTTTGATGTTCTATACTACATTTTTTACGGCTAATTACTAATTCAGTGGTACGACGGCCCTTATAGAGGCTAAGGCCTACAGTTTCTATTACTGTTTTCATGACAGAAGAGCTTTGGATGTAAAGCATATGCCCCGGATAGGTGGTCAACTAAACGCGAAACCCTCAGTGTTTAATTCCTAAGTATGTTTTAGTTCTCTTCTTTCTCTAAATTTTACCAACTCACTTGATTAATATTTTAAACACAGGCTGAATCGACCTTCCCGATGATCAAATTTCGGACCTGTGCCCTAAGAGCGTTACCCCACACAACTTTACGATTATCTCTTTATTTTTTTATTTTGTTTTTTTTTTGGGGGGGGGGGGTGCCATAAAAGTTGGTAATTATTACTTTGTCATTTCTGGGTTGCTAAAAATGCTTGAATTATTATTTCTATGGATGTTATATATCTAATTTTCTTCCCTGAATTAGCAGTAGTTTTAAAAGATGGAAAACTCGCCAATTTGCTTAAGTACGATTTCATAAGAAATCCTCTTAAGTCTATTTTAATTATCCTCTTAATTTATTAATTAGTTGGTTATAATAATGGAATAAGAAGTTTAATAAAATAATACTTTGTCATTTCACCGGCGCAGGTGATAATGTCGCCAATTGCATCTTTTATCGTCATTGTTTTTAACTATTTATCTTTTACAAACATTTTAAATAGAACAGATAAATATTTATGGCTTTTTTCAACTAATAATTATTATTTCCTTTTGCTGTTTTCCTTGAGTTGTCACCAAAAATATCAACACGGCTAGATTTGCGCCGGCGAAATGGAATAGTATCAATAAAATATTTAAAGTAATAAATGCAGATTTTTGTTTCAAATAATTACAAATGTGGAGTTTTTACTAAATTTCATAGATTATAGTATGTTTTATTGTGCATAGTCAGGAATTTTGAGTGTATTTCTAGCTGATTAAGATTTATATTTATTTTTGTGAAGATGTGAATAATTTTTATACAAATCTTTCAGTTATGTAAAAAAAGATAAATGAAATAAATTCATTTAAAAAAAAAATTCTACCAAAAATATAATTTTATGCATATACTTGAAACATTTCCTTTAATTTCTTGTTTTTAAACTGCAATTGCAATTTTGAAACACGTAAATAAATCTATCTTTATGTGTCAACAAATCATTTTTTAATTTTAATATGTTTTCTATTTTATTAATTTGGATCAATTTTTAAAGCTTTTAAAATTTATTTATTTTCTCTTTCAAATTTAACATTTTTCTATTATACATTATGTATTATTTTTCAATATGAATAAAAATTTATTGTGTATTTCAGTCATTGTCCTCAAGCCAAACATACTGCAGTTGCAGACACTCCAGAAATTCGAAGGCTAGCAGAAAATACAAAACTGCAAAGCAATGTATGCATATATTTTGAATTTCGTTGTAATATATACACATGTAATGATAATATGTAGTTTTGTGTGATAATTTTTTTTCATAATATTATAATTTATATGTAGTTCGAATTTAAGCTTTATGAATTAAAAAAATGCTATTTTTTAAATATTTTTATTTACTCAAATATAAACAGTAGATTTGAATAAACAGAAATTATAATCTGCACATGTATTAAATTCCTAATTTTAATGTATTATTAATTTATGCTTGTTTTTCATACCTTATTTTATTTACTTATTTAAATTGCATAAAAATATGAATTATTTAAATAAAAGGAATGTTACTTTAATAGAATTTGTAAGTGCTTAAATCATAATTGTTGAAACCATTAAGTTCACATGCAAACTATTCCAAAAGTGAATTTCTAAAAGAAAAGAAAGTAAAGAATTTTGAAAAAATTTCTTTTAAAAATATATTATTACAGGCTTTGAATGTATGTAAAATATTATATAATAAATTTATTTGGAGTTCAAAGGTTTAAACAATTAGTAAATGTGGAATTATTTTTAAAAACTATCAATATATCCTTTAGGTAGCTAAGTTTATGATAGCATATAAACTAGTTTTGACAGCTTCAAAAAAATGTTTCCCTTAGTTTTTTGTGAATAGTAAGATATATTTTGTGTATTGATAGTAAATATCTAAACAAGTTTGATAATTTGAAATCACTTAGATATTATAGCAGTTAAATTTTTTGATAAAAAAAAAATATTTTCTCAGTATATTTTTAAAAATTCAACTAGTTTAGACGGCAGTATTTATGGGAAAAATTTTCTGGAAATACTATTTTTTTTATTGAGACTTGACAATTTATTTTGCTTAATAGTTGGTATAGCCCTCACTAGATGGCGATACCTCCGAAATCATTTAGAGCTCTTCGTATTTAATCTCTTAAATTTCATTAATGTTTAAAAACAATGATTTATAAATTCTGATAAATGATACAAATATACCAATGCTGATATACAATTTAATTTAAAATTTTATTTTTCTCATACTGCTTTTGTAAAGGAAAAACATTTTCCCCCAAAAATAATAGCTATTTAATGTTTAAATACCATTTATGGCAAAAAAAAAATCTTTAAATATACTTTTGAAATTATATATTTCAATATTTGTTTTGTATTTATATTATTAAAATAAAAAAATTGTAAGTTGTTCAAATTCCAGTGATTTATAAGACATTGTAAACATTTGTCAGATCCTATAAACATTGTAACTGTAAATTTTTCTGCAAATATTTTTAGTCCTCATTAATCAAATTTAAAATGTTATTTGTTTCTGTTTAGTATTTTGGTGATAGAAATATTTTTCCTTGCTGAAACAATGGAATTTTTAAATAGTAGAATGAGGATTTGTCTCTAAATATGATAGGAAATTTTATAAAGTTATTGACTTTTTATTTTAATATACTTTTTAAACACTGCATGTAGTATTGCAATGTTTCATTAAATGTATGCATTACTTTTACAGGTAATACACAAGTTTAATAAAATATCGCAATTTCACTAAGCCAGTGTTTATTTCCTACTTATAGAAATTGTTATCTGTTTAATTTATTTGTAACATTTAGACTTATATTTTATCTTATGTGTTATTTAAATAATCTGGTGGTATTAAAATCCTTTTTTAATGTGTACAAGTAAAGTAAAATGATTATTTAAAATTTTATGTATATATTTTTACAAATTTTTATGATTATTTTAGATGCATATGTTTTTTTCAATATTATCTTAAATATATAAAATATTGATGCATCAGGTGTGACTAAATGGCAACCTTAATCATTAGTATGATCTTTTTTCTGCTCACAAAACCAATAATTTACTTTCAGAAAATATTTAGAGTGGATAAAATATTATGAATATAAAGAATAAAAAAAATCCTTTAAAATGTATATTTCATTTGAAATTTTCCTTATATTTTATTTTTACAATGTGGTGAATAATTATTTAAATGTTGATGTTAAGTATTTTGATTATATTTATTTTAACACTTAAAAGATTGATAGTTATTTGTTTAATATAGATTATTGAATTTGTATTATGAATAACATTTATTAGCATTATGCAATTTTGGACTGTCTTACATCTTGCTTCCGTATTTTGATATTATTTATTAAAATTTTAAATCTCATAAACTAGCATACATTATAGGAAATCAAAAACTTTAAAAAAAATTTTATTTCATCTCATCTTTAACATTTGTTCTCGTTTAATTGCATATATTTCATGATGTGTCTGGTGAAACATAATCCAAATCATTGCCTGTATTTCTTTTAAGAAGTGTTAAGTGAATTCGAGTTCAGTTGGTTATCTTAGTATTAAATAAAACAAGCTTGACTTAGTTGTGCAAAAAGTTAACTGAAATTTTTGCTAGTATAAAATCATAATGCTAATACCAATAATCTTATAAGGGTTCCTAGAATAAGGTTTTAAAAAAGTGCTTGTAAAATCTGAAAACATAAATAAATTACTTTTGATATTTAAGAGTTCTCAAAATCTGTATTGCTTTCATATTATCAAATGAAATGTTTTACATGTTGGCAATATACTTGTAGCATATATTAATGTGTAAAATTTTGAGCAAAATTTGGATGAAAATTTTATATTGCCAAATTTTAATACATAAATTTCTATGTACTGGCAAAACTTTAAATTGTGACAATTTATATTATTATCCCCAGTTTTTAATATTTGATTTAAATTAATCTGCAAAGCATGACTTTATACTAGTTAACCAGAAAGTCCTTCGCCTCTATTTTAATGATTGTTAAATTAACTCAAACTTTTTATGATTATTAAAAATTATTATAAGTTTTGCGTTGAATAAAAATAAGTTCTTTCATTTTTTGATTTCAAAACAAATATGTAAAGTTTCTGTAAAATGTCAGGCAATTCCACAGTTAATATTCTTTATTTTTTTATGAATGCATTAAGAAATTTTTAAAAGCAAGAAATTATTGAATTTCTTATATAAGTCATTTTAAAACATTCTTGTTTTTATTTATAGGTAAAATATCATGAAGACTTTGAAAAGGCAAAAGGAAAATTTACACAAGTAGCAGATGATCCTGAAACTCTACGAATTCGTAACACTTCTAAAATAATAAGTAATGTTTCTTATCATGGGGAATTGGAAAGAAAAAAGCAAATGGAGCAGAAGCGTCATTTGGTCCCTGAAGCAAAAAATGGGGTTCCTGCTCCAGTTAATGGTGTGCAATTATTATTCATATATATTTGATTGTATAATTCATATTTTATATTGTATGGCTTTTGTAAATCTAACTGTTAATATTTTTAATTATCTAAAGTTGAATCTGAAATTACTTTATTAAATACTCTATTATATTTATTTTCTATTTTAAATTTCAGCAGTAAAATTTTTTTTATCCAAAAATACTATGTTACAATATTAGAGCTTAGTACAACCATCAATTTGATAAATTCAATGACAGATTTGTAAAGCAGCTTAAATCTGAGATCTGTATGGTTGGTGCTTTGTCCTTTAGTTCACAATTTGTAGTTTGATTTTCATTTTGAGATCTCTTAAAACTTTAAATCTTGTTGAAATCAATCTTGTTCAAAAAGGGTCTGAATAATGATAAACTAGTAATGTGTGAAAATATGAACACTGAATCATACAGCAACTACCAAACCAATTAAGGAGCTTAGTTATCTTTGTGACCAGATTTTCTGTCATACCATCTCCTATCATATTGTTTCTTTTTAATTAATTACCTTCAGAAAATCGCTTCCAAGTAAGAAATTATAATATGTGTAAAGATAGGGGAAAATGTTCATCTTTTTGTTCATTGAATAAAATGCTGCATTAATATTTTAAATCATGTAATTGTCGGTTATAAAATTATTAAAACGTTTTGTTCATTTTTTAAAGTATGAGAATCTGAAATAGTTAATCCTATAATAAGTGAAGAATAAAGTGTTTGCAGTTCTGCATTGATTTGTAGTGACAGTGAAATATTGTACTTAAGAAAATAATAAAATATTCATTGTGTTAAGTAAAATAAGTATATTTTGTTCACAGCAGAGTATGGGACAAAGTTTTTCTCACACAAACTTTTACTTGTCTGTTTTTTAAAAATATTAGCGATAACATAATACTTTTCTGATAAAAATAGTCTTGATGTTTAGAATATATTACATTTCTTAAATATTTTTAAATTCATTTTTAATAGCATTTATATTTTATTATCTATTAATTGTTAGTAGCATTTTTAATTATCTGTTTATTTTGCATTTTAAGATTTATATATATATATATATAAGCAACGAATTAAAGACACTACAAAATATGAAATTTTCTTCTTTGACTTATTCAATTTCTGTTGATTAGAATAATTTTTGTTAGCAATTTTATTTTTGTTTTGTAATTTTAATCAAAGGCTTTGTTTTCCATATTTAATTTAAAAGTTAAATAGTCCAATTCTAAATTTGAATATTTGCTATGTTCATCAGTTCTTTAGTTTCATTTGATATCTTTTATTATTTCAGATAATTGGGTAAGTTGAAATATTAATCTTGTTTTATTGTCTGTTAGGTGGTGGGGACTTAAACAGAAGTCCAGATTTGAATGATTACAATCCTCCACACACTGGTAATTTTCCCTTTAAAAATGCATGCAAATATTTATTATTAATAAGTATAAAGTATATGCAACAGGGCTAATTTAAAATTGGTAATGTTTAGTTTTAAATTCATTTTTGTATGATTTATTTGCAGAAAAAAAAATTTAAGTATTAATCACAAACATACATATGTAAAGTGTTTAATATTTGTTTAGGGACATTTTCATTTCTTTTGTGCTTTTACTGTATTTATTCATCTGTTTTTGTATGTACTTAATTGTGTGATGTGCTGAATGATATTTCTAGTTCTAACAGTTATCTTTTATTTAATCTGCTTAACATTACTTTTAAATTTTGTCTTGTAGTGTTTTCAATGTTTGTGTAAGATTTTTCTCTCATATTATTTTTCTAATTTTATTGTTTAACATTTGAAAACAATTTTCCTCTTTTAACATATTTTCTCTCCTTTCTACTATAATTGTTGCTTTGGTGATGGGAAATGTGTTTTGTTGCTGTTTGAAATTGTGTGGCTAACTTTACTGTTGATGACAACTCTTAGCAGCTGCATCCCAGCCCCATCACCCACCTCACTCCCCTCCTGGCCGGATTTCTGATTATGTACCTAAAATTGCCCCTGAACAAAAAGACTCGCCATACTCTGCCAAACTTACTTCCACAGTCATCTACACTTCTCAAGAAGGTCCAGGTATATTAACTTTTTCTTTACCCCAAAGAGACCAATTTTTGTTGCTTTCAAAGGTATTACATATATATGATGGCATGTTGTATCATTTCCTTTACTCATTTTGCATGATATTCAATTTAATGCACTCACTTTGGCATGCTGATTTTTTATTATATCAAATTAGACATTATTGTATTGGTTGTTTTTCATTTTGATAATAAAACGAAGAAACGTGTAATATGCATTTAAGACATTTGTGTAAATTAAGAAATGTCTAACCAGTTTAGAAGAATTATAGTATATATTAAACTTAAATAATAAAAATATTTCAGAGAAGTGTGCTAGATTTTGTGATTCATAATTATTAATTGTTTATTTAATATACTTTCAATTGTGTGAAAATTAATTTTATATCTTAGTATTATGTAATTCTTGTAAAATATGTTTCATTTTTCTATTTAGAAGAAATTTCATATTTTTTTAATTACTTGAAGACTTTATTTCAGAATATTTTAGTGAAAATAGTTAAAGAATATTACCATTTTATAATTGCAGTATTTCTTTGTATTCAAAATGTATCCTGTTTTTATATAAAAACCTTATGCTTTAAATTTAGAATGATTCCTGCTTTAATATATTTCCTTTAAGTTTAAGACTAAAAAATATCTGTCTTTTACTGTAAAAAAATTCTGTTACTTTGCCTAATTTTAGTATTTTATTTGAGATATTTTATAAATATATATGTATTTTTTTTATGAAGGTCTATATTTTCATAATTAGTTGAAAAATTAAATAAAATTTCAATACTGTTATTGCACATGTGTAACTTATGTGAATGTGATGCAAATTTAAAGCAAAAAATGTTGCTAGGCTGAAATTGCATTTCACTACTGTCTATTCAAATTCCATTACAGTGGCAAAACTAGTGTTTTTTTTTAACGGTATATATGATTCATTTTTATTTCACTTACATTTATTTCATATAAATGTTTTAGATATATTGATTGCAGGGATATCAACCAAAAAAATAAGGCCTTTAGTAAAGTTATTTTAATAATTCCACGTTTATGGTATATTGTCTTTTTGTACTATTATAACTTATTAGCAATGAATGTAAATACTCGAAGGATAAACTTCAGAATTAATACCACTTACAAATATAATTTTTGTGTTTTAAATTTTTCTTTCAAAAAATGTTGTGAAAATAATAAAACTTCTCAAAGATTTGTATGATTTTTTGGACTTTCTTTTGATAATTTTTATTTTTCACTTTAAAAAAATACAAAAATGTATCTTACCTGAACTTAAAAATTACTGTTTTTTTATGTATTCATTAAAATTTTGTGTACCTTAGTAATCATGTATCTACTGTCAGAAGTGTAGGGAATTGATTTAATTTCATAATTATAAAGTAAAAACAATTTGTTTTTGCTACAGTTCACAAAAAACCACACACTTTGTTTCTATAGCCAGCACTTATCAGTTTATTTAAAATTTAAAAAAAATTACTCATATTGAATTCAAAATTTAATTATGGATTTGTATAAAAATAAGAAATTCAATTATGTGTCAAAGTTATGATGCTGAGTAACTTTATATTTTATGTACATGCAATAATTTTTCTAGGTAATGATCATGGTTATAAATATTCAGAACCTCTTCTGGTTACAATTAAAGTTTGTGTCCTGATCGACTTGTTTTTTTTATAGCAGAATGTGACCTTTAAGCAACAATTTGATTTCCAGTGCCAATAAATGCTAAAATTTGAATATTTGAGAATGACATTAATCAGAGTATAAATTAATAAACCAATCCAAAATAGTTAATTTGTTAGTATATACATATATTTTATAGATAAGAAACTAGAAAAAGCACACTGTCATTGACTTAAGATTCAAAAAGCATGCTTCACTTTGTAGCTATTTTAATGCATGTAATGTATTTTGGTGTTGGTTAAAAATGTAGCTTTGTACAAATGTGACTGGTTTAAATTTTACTACTGTCATAAAATAAGCAATAAGAAAATATTTTTATGAACTACTTTTTTTGATAATTAATTTTCTTGAAAAAGAACTCTGTAAACAATCAACAGATTTCTTTTTGTTTACGATTAGTTTAATGTCCAGTAACACTATTTTCTGCATTGACTACTTTTTGCGATATTTGTTGAAGGAGGGAAAAATTAGTGTATGCTCCAGATAGGGATACAGTAAAAATTTAAAAGATTATCATTCATCAAATTTATTTGACTACAATTTAGATTAATTATGAATTGTTTTTATAAATAAATCCAAAATTTGATTTAAAAAACATGCTTTTCAGTTATTTTGCAGATGGTTAAAACACTTAAAACTCAACTATATGTTTAAAAAATTTTGTACTACAGTGAATGAACATACTTTCGATCAAACTTTGTATTTATGAAAATATACACATAAAATCATTATATTTTGCAAAATTTATAATAAATCAGCAATTAAATTGTCCAGGAGTTAAAACTTGTTATCTGATCAATTACCAATCCTTCAAAATTTTAGTCTATGTTAAAGTTACTTTTAAGATCTATAAATGTATCCCAATATTAAGATGTAATTTATTTGTCATTTTAACAAAACTCCACAGTTATTTTGAATTTTGTTATTTTATTTTCTTACTTATTTAATTTATTATTTTGTAACTTATTATTTTTATAGGTAAATTTATGTTTGTTTTATTTTGCATGTTTATTTTATTTTTCAAATTTATTTATAATTTTATTTCTTTTAATTTTTGTTTGCTTTTTGTTAATTTATGCCTTATGTATGGTTTTAGTACACCAACCACCTTCACGAAAAATAGGATCAATTGCAGATTATGATCCTTTGAATGAAAATTATGGTTCATTAGCAACTGGTTTTAGATCAGCTGTCCCTCAAGATGTTTCTAATATGTACAGAGGTAGGTTGCTGAGTAAAATTACAAGTTGTGGCCTGTTTAAACCACTTCATAAGGATTAAAAACATCTTTATCCTTATTTCATTAATTCATCTCAAACATGCATCAAACTTCCAGAAAGGCTAGATCAAAGTTTTACACACACACATATATAATCTCAGTCCCTATTTTATAATTTTTAGATTTTGTCTTTAATAATTTTAATGTTAAATGATTGATTTTTCATAAAATTAAAGATAATCAATGTTCTGAAAATTTTTAGTATTAAACAAATCCAACTTATTGTCAAGATTACTTTATGTGATAGACAATTTTAGTGAAATGCAAAAATTAAATTGTTGAATCAGTGAACCTTTCTGTTTGTATACCTTATTTTTAAAACTGATTTGGAATACATCCTCAATTCTAGGAGAAAACCAATTGTCCACAATGATGTCAATTGAGAACAATTTTGATTTATAAGTTGTTAAGCAATATAAGTCATAAATTAATTTTACATAAAAAATTTTGCAATTGGGATTGCAAAAGTATTTTTAATTTTGTGTAAATCAATTTATCAATTCAGATGTGTATTGAAGCTAACAAAAATAAGAATTGGGGAGAGGGAATCGTGTTCTCTTCAAGACTTCGTTACTTGATTTGTGAAAATGTTATTGGAGATTGATTGAAAAGGAAGGTATCTCCTCCATATATTTTTGACTTTGTATGATAGAATTATTATTTTATTTAAAAAGTTTAGAAAAACGGAATTTTTATGAAAATGGACTTTTTATTAACAAGTAGCCTACGTGAGTTCAAATTTTTCTTGGTTATATCAAAAAATTCTGTAATCTTGAATTTTGAGTTGAAAAAGTGAGTATAACGTACCTAGTTAGAAGATAAATAAGAGTTATCATGCAAAGTAGAATGCATGCTGTTGAGTAAAGCTTATTATACTAAAAGTTGCTTTTTTAAATTTTTAAAGTGAAAAAAATTTTCCCAATACTTTTTGTTATCTATAAATTACAATTTCATCAACTCGTCACAACAAGGGGAAAAAATCGTGATTATGTTCATAAATATTGTTTTATGCTTCATGTATTGTTTATAAATGCTTATGTTTTTAGAAACTACTAAAAAGTTGTACAAACATTTTATTTACATTTTGGAAATTAAATATCATTTATGGATAAAAATTGATTTTTCCATAAATGATAATTATTTAATGTCTGTAATAAAACAATATCTATTTTTAGTGGAAACTGCTTTGCAATCACTTTGATTTCCATTCACTTTCTGTATTTTCTCATCAATTCTGCCAAATATGAAGACAAATATTGTGTAGCTATATCGTTATGTTGAATTTTCCTTTTTTGGTGAACCCCCATAGGTGTTGTACTGTCTGTGTATAAATGTTGGTTTCTGGATTCATAAACTTTTTATTTACTTTGAAATGAGAAAAGCATACTCTTTTGTCTTTGTTCACGTTTTCTTTCAAGCAGTTTAGCATGCAGTCTACACTTCTATGCAGAACAGCAACAATAAATGTATCCTTGTATCGCAGCAAAACCCATAGGATTGGAAAATATGCCCAGAATTGTTTCCCTTGGTGAATAGATTTTTGTTTATTTCAGTGATTTGAGCTGATCCTCCTCTCCTGCCCCCAAGCACATTTGGTACAGGTGATTCTAGAATTCTCGAACCAATTGTGCCCTTTTAGATAATTTATTTCTGGCACATGTGGCATCCCCTCCTTACCCTATTTTCTTTGATAGGTAAAATCATGCATATTAGATCTTTTTTCTGAAGTAGTTTATTGAATCCACTTTACTTTGGAAATTGAAAAGCGGCATCATTACAAAGAAGAAATCTAAAAGCCAATATGGCTGCCACAAAATATTGTGTAGTTACAATCTTTACAATTTTTTTCATTTTTCTACAAGGAACTGCTATTTCTTTAAGATATTTATTAAAATTATTGGAGTATAATAAAATAGAACCTTTTTTCATACTTTGTATTTATTCTGAAAGATTTATTACCTATCATTTTGTATTAATCTGAACTTTGGTAAATATGATTCTTCCTGGTTCTGTGTGAATGTGTGTAACTTCTTTTATGAATCAAAGTAAAAGAAGGCTATTTTAGCAATGCAGTCGTTCTTCCTTGTTCTGTATGAATGTTGAAACTTTTTTATGAATCCAAAGAAAAGATGTAGCTATTTTACCAATTCAGTTAATTAAAATTCCTTTGGGTTTCATTTTATGTATCATACACATACAACTTTATAAATTGTAATTTTATTTAGAAATGAAACCTGATTTAATAAACTATTTTGTTTATAATTTTTTAACTCTGCCATTAAGTATAGCTCTAAATCTCTCTTACAATTTTTTTTACTAACATTTTCTGTATTGGAAAACATTAGACACACACAAATTCATATACTTGCACATAAATTTTATGTCAAATATGTGTAAACAAAATATGCACCATTACAACATACCATGTGGTTTGATCTGTCCTGTATTAAAACAAAATTATTTCTTAAATTATCTAAAAGTTGAATTTGTCTGGATAAAATGTTATTAGAAGAAGTTTTCATTATTCATGCATGTATGCTAGTATCATTTTAACAGCATTGTAGTAATATTGTTAGATATTAGATAGATTCTAAAGTTTCCTGTCAAAAAAATTTTTTTTAAATGAAACTAATTTCACTTTATTTTTTAAAAAAAATCAAGTGAAATCAATGTTTTGGTAGATTTTAATAAATCTTAAATTTGATGTTATTCCTTTCAATATTCATAATTCCATTAACTATCTTTTAGTCATCTTACTTGTCTAGTTGTTAGTATCTAACACTCATCTTTAAAAATCTTGTACTTGCAGCATTAACAACTGTATTCAAGACAAAGCAAGGATTTATTTTAAATTCAGTTGTATGTAATATAGATGAAAGTTAAAAGTTGAACAAATAATCACAGAATGAGTAATATAAATAGATGTATAACAACCATAATAAATAAAAATAAACTTTTCATTTTTGACAGAAACTTGTAATTTCAATGCATTGTTTAGAGTTTCATACATTTAAGATGATTATTTTGAGGACTTCAAGTTTTTCACAAAGGTTTTTTTTAAAAATCCTTGATTTTTTTCTTTCAGGGAAAATAAAAAAAGGAAACAGAATTGTTAAATTTTTATCAATTTGCTATTGTATTTTATATCTTTACTTTTTCATATAGCATAATTGTGTAAAAGTATGTTTAACAGAGTTTTATTTTTTGCAGCACAAGAGGCAGTTCCTAATGTTCCCAAAGCTGTTGGAGTGAGTAAAACATTCATTTGCTTTTACCTTTTTGTTAATGTAACACTTTTTGTGATATACAAATGGGAATAGCATTACAATTAGTATGTGAAAGAGTTACAATATATATATATATATATATATATATATTGTAACTCTTTCACATACTAATTGTAATGCTATTCCCATTTGTATATATATATATATATTTGTATATATATATATGCTACCTTTGTATGCTATCTATATGCTACCCATTTGTATATATATATATATATAATATATATATGCTATCTTTTCAAATGATAGTTTATATTTAAATCACTATTAAAATGTAAAAAAACGTTTTGAATTATTATTGCTATGCCTCAGTACAAACTATTTCTCTATTTGAATCTATATTCTCTATTTGATCCCAATTAAATTAGTCCTCATGT
>JAPDSC010163329.1:0-12321 GCA_026290005.1 Latrodectus geometricus
GGATAAAAAAAAGGAAATGTAAAATTATTTATTCCATTTATTTTCTTACTTCGAAGAGAACTTTAAATAAATTTGGAGAATAAAACGAATGCTTTCTTTTCTATCAAATTAATGGTTGAAAGCCTAATAGATGCAAAAATTCGTCCCAGAACTAGAACACGTAAACTGTAATTGTAATTCTCCCTTAACTTTGAATAATGACTGTTATTTTCATTCTGGAAATCTTCATGTTTTAAAATATATATTTCTTATTTTATATTCTAGATTAATTGCCCTTTAATGGACTCTGAACAAAAAAAAAACTTTTTTTGGCACTCACATCATCTATTTAACCATAAAAAAGTTTTAATTTTATTTTTAAGAAACCACTTTAATATTCTATTTTCAAAAAAAAAAAAAAGCATTCGAAATCAATGCATTCTTAAAATATTACGTATACAAAAATGAAAAGTTAAGTAAATAATATTCTTATTGTTATATTTATTTCGTATTGTCTCGCCTAATATAAGACATTCATATGATTTTTTGGTTAGACTATACTTTAGGGTGCCCCTCTGATTCTCGCCAATTGTGATCGCGATTGATCGCCAAGCTGGGCAAAACTCAATCATATTCTGATTACAACAGAGCAATTGATTGTTCTATGCCAGAAAAATTCGTCATGTTTGTCAAGGGGGCACCCTAAAATATAGTTTTACAGATTTTTTATTAAAAAAAAATGAGTTTGGTTGATTTAACAACTTGAAGATAATAAGCACATAATGTACATATTGTAATATACCTAGCAATGGCAAAATGACATGTAGAAATAGTTCAAAATACCATTTTATATAGGAACATATTATTGTATATTTATCATGAATATCAAATTATTCTTTTACGCCTACCAGAGAGCTTGATCCAAACTGTGGTTTTTTTCAGCTTGTATAAGAAATCTACAACTAGCAGTGAGATTCAAATTTCATTAAATTTTCATCATGTATTGCAATTTTAAAATCCACAAAGATTCTAGACGATTTGTATCCTACATACCAAGAGAATCCATGCATACTGATGTAAAAGCAAAACTTTTAACCTATTTGCTTTAGAATTTTCTTAAATGAAATTAATATGAAGCAAACTATTTCTTTTTGTTATAATTCTCATTATTTTAACGGTTGTTTTAATACGAAGTGTCAGATTACAGAAACAGATTACTGTGGGGAAAAAAATCTGAAATTATTAATTGAAATGGGACATTTAAATTTGAAAAAGTATAGAATTATATAGATTTTTAAATATAGATTTTCTACGAAGTTTATAATTATATATATTTTTAGAAAATATTTTATAGATTTTTAAAGAAAATTTAAAATTTGATATTTTTTTACTATATAATAATATTAAATTGGGGAAAAAGAAAGCCATTATTTTTACGTAAACTTTATGTAACTTCTTTTAGATTCGCTTTGTAAAAAGGTTTAAAACAGCTTTCATGTAGATTTTTAGGTCTTGCGCGTTACGACTGCTGACATGCGGTTAACTTCGATCATTTTTGATATTTTATAGACATTTTCGACGATGCTGTATCCACATGTGAGGTGCATCTCTAACATCAAAAATACCCGAACGGAATTGACAAAACAAACATTGTACGTAACTGGTTGTTACAATCTTATATAGGACGATAAACACATTTCACAATTTCAGGCACCTGGTTAGCATTTTCGCCATTATAAAAGAAAAACTAATATGTATCGAATTTTCTGTTTGTTGTCTTCTATTTTTAAAACCTTGTACTCATAACTGAATTAATCAAACAAAAAACCGCAAGAGAATATTTTAGTGTCAAATGTCACCTTTCCAACGAGCATAAATCTGAAATTGTTTGATTGATACCTCCCGAGATATCGATCACTACAGACGTCTACCGAAAAAATAATGGATTACTATTTCCCCAAACTAATATTATATATAAGAATGTGCGAGACGATGTCGTATAAATTAATTGTTAAGCTGCACTGTTAAAATTTATTCTGCCCAGTGGTGTGCTTCAATATTCTTCACTGAAATTTATTGCACACAAACCCTTTCCAATAAAATATATTTACGTAACTTGTTAATTTCATTTATTTTCTGATTTAACTTGTTATCAATTTCAATTTCAAAGATTTGCATTGGATAAAGCTGTAATATTGATAACATATTTCCAAACATTGATATGAAATCAATTGAGAATACTTAGGAAGACGGAAAGCAAAATGTTTTCCGATATTACGGAATAGGAAATGAAAATCAATAGTTGTTGGCCTATTTACAATGTAGAAATATACCGTATTTCGTTCAAGAAAAAAGAACTCAGTATTTATATATAATTAAATTCAGAAACCTGAAAAAAATAAAGTAATTTTTAATATTTTTCTTTTCTTAAATTCATTTTCCTTACTCAGTGTTTTTAATAAAAAGTAAATAATCATATATATTTATAGGGCTACGTGCAAACATTATCAGTTAATTTTAATGTCTCCCCTCTGCATATATCAATAATACCTAAATATGATGACTTTCTTTTTAATTTACGTAAAAGTAAAACAAAAGAAAATTACATAAAAAATAAAATAATAAATTTATTTATTTCACACCTTTATTAATTAATTGTTTTTTTCATTATTTAGTTTTTACTGTACTTATTTCTAATAAGGGTGATTATTTTTGTATAAGAATTTACTAAAGATTAACTTTATGTTTCTTGAAACCTTTTCCAAGTAAATAAAATTATACATACAATTTTCCTTACATAATTTATTTTATTTTTAACATTATCAGGAATATTTAATTCATTAATTTCTAATTAATAAATAATATATTTAATTCATTAATATCATTTAATTTCTAGTTTATTGTTTTTATTACAACAAAATAAAGAGATAAATGGAAATATAATAATATAAGGCATCTGTACTGCTTTTTTCTTTGTGACATTGTAAATGTATTTTTGAACTTTATTAACAATATTATATTAATTTTTATGTTTAGCTAAAATTGTTTACTTTTATTTTATTCTACAAAGTGCTAAAATTACTAATTTAATTACTTTAATTAACATGAATTCTAAATTTATGAAAATTATATCAAAATAAGTTAATATTTGATATTTGATTAAAAAAGCTTTTATATAATTAAAATATTATAAAAGAAACATTAATATGTTTTATAACATAAAAAAAGCAAAAGAATATGTTGAGTAAGTTAACTGTGCTCTCAACATATTCTATATTTATATTTTTGCATATATGCATATATTTACTTAGCTGTTCCAATAAGTAAATAATACTAAGTACATTCATTAAGCATAAATTCGAAGAAAATAGGAAGTAACCAGCAAAAAGAATTCAAAAGGAATCTGTTTTCTACGCGTATTTTGATCGCTGTTTAAATACAATTTGGTGATTTAAAAATTTATAAGAAATGCTTTCTTTAACCAAATAATGACGACTAAAAAATGTCTGATGCTATTATTCACTGTTTCTGTAATTTATATTTAGTGAATTTTAATATTTCCCCATTTTAAATAAAAATTATATATTTATGCAATAAATTCCAAAGAACAATAATTTAATATTAAATTTCTTGATCGCAGAATATATAAGAATATACTTGAACCACAATATTTAGAAAATAAATAAACTAAAAAAGCTATACTGAATTCAACTTGCGAAACAATAGTTAAAACTGGCGTATATAAGAATCTTAAAAATATTTTCCAATATGTCATTCACTTAAAAATTCATTAAGTCTTAGTTATGATAAAATTCTTAGTAAAAAATAAAAGTCACAAAGTAAGTTTTCAATAAAATTCTTAACAAAAAAAATTTCTCTTCAAATTCTCAATAAAAAAAAACAAGCATAATTGTTTTCCATCGATTCAGTTATGATAAAGCTATTTTTTTTTAAAAACAATTCACACTGCTTTTACGAATTGTTGATTATTCTCCTTTTGTTTTTAGTAGTAAACCATGAATGACCTCAACCATATCACATCAGATTTTATAAATGGAAATCCTTGTCAAGGTGGACAATACTATTCCCTTTTCATTGACAAATATTGGCTCAGGGCTATCGCTTTTTAAAATGTGAATTTTTAAGTCCTTTTATCAGCTATTTTATCCTTAAGACTATATATATATATATATATATATATATTTTCTTCTTTTCTATGGTAAAATATATAAATATATTATAACTTCGACTTTCACTTTAAAGAAGTTGAATATACCAAAGAAAAGATTTAAGCAGTATCTTACTGATTTCAAAATAAGATCAATATTTTCAAAATAATATGACTGAAAAGTATTAGAAAGTTGGTAAAATGCATTCAAAAAAATATTCTTTTGAAGAAAGTTTTAGATGTAATATATTTTTATTTTTCATATTAATTGATAGGGTATGTATAGCTATTTCTCAAGAAAATACAGGATTTTTAGATTAAATGAATTTTACTTATTTATACTACTTTTATTATTTTTTCTTGTAAAAAAAACTTACTTTGTTGTTACTATTTATATTAATAATTGGTGATATAACAGTTTAATTTCTCTGCCTTTCATGAAAACTAATTCTGTATCTATTGAAACAATGAAATTTTGAATGAAAATAAATTTGAGTTAATTTTAAACTATTTTTTAGATTAATGAAAAATTCAAACAAATTTTGTGACATAACTTAAACACATTAAACTTTCATGCTTAATTGCTTATCTACCTATATATATATATATATATATATATATATATATATATATACAGAGAGAGAGAGGATTATTATTTTAATTTGTTACTATTTGTTTCGTCCTGTGGGTATTTGATAAACGTTGTACACATATCTGAATGAAATGTGGGGTAGATTAATTTAATATGACGGAAATTATATTCATTTTATAACAACATATGCAAAAAATAAACATAAAACCAATAACCCATAGTGTGAAGAATAAATAGAACTAGATATCATATTAACCCTAACAACTTTTCTCTCAAGACAAAATGTATCAGCTGTATTCTCATCAGATTTGGCTACTTATCGATATTTTCATACTTTTAACGAAACGAATTTAATTTTTAGTTGGAAATGAACTAATATTCATTTATTGTTTTTAAAACGAATTCCTGTTTTCCTACAATGTCGCAGAGAGATGGGATATTATTTTTGAAGAAAATATGTGAGAATTGTTCTAGTTTAAAATTATAATTAAAACTAAAATAAATTAACGGCAAGCAAACATGAGAAAGTAAATACCTTACATAATTAATGAAACTCTTAAATATACCTCAGATATTTACTTAAAGTTAATATTTAATGCATTGCTCATCCTACAGTAATAAATTAAAGGAAATATATATTCCACAGAGATATTAACACGCTTTTCTGAATTAATTACAGTAAAATTAATTTTTTTAAGTAATTGGTGAAGCATTGTTGATAATGAAAAATTCAACTGATAATATTTTCTGAATGTATTATATATTAACATATAGTGCTGCATTTATTTTGAGAAAATATATCAAAAATAATTTATATCGTTTGATTTATTTATTGTCAAATTGAGTATCTTCTATTTTATTGGATTAATTATTAAATCAACATTAATGAATTCAGTTTTTTCCAGTTTGAAATCATTTTTATATTGATTTCAGAGTAAGGTAATCATCTTAATGAATTTGAGTAATTGTATACACTAAATTATAGTTATTTTTAGACAAAAGAAAAACAGGAAAATCTACTCACAAAATGGAAAATCATAAGTCATTCATAAAAGTTAAATGAAAATTAATAATTCAGTAAGAATAAATTATAAAAGTACCTTGAGACACTGCATCAAAGTTTTAAGGCCATGCTACTGAATGTCATTATTCCTTAGACAATGATGTCAGAATCATTGGATATACTCTATATACAATTATTAAATGCATTTTTCAGAGCAGATTAACATGGATTGCTCACATGAATAAAATCTTTACATGCTTTTTATTTTTGAGTTGACTAAAATTGCACTACATGCCCCTTTCCCGAATAAAATTCTCTCAGAAAAGTTCGTTTTCGAATGATGTAATCATTAAATTATGAAGAAATCATAACAACAACATAATTGTTATGTTCTCTTTAAAACAATTAGAATTCTGCTTCAAATGTAATTTTAATAATAATAATTAGTTTTTCTTATTGATAACTGCATTCAAATGCTATTTCGTAAATAAAGTAAGCCAGATGGTAAAAATTTACTGTACGATTGCTCTTGGCAACTTTTTCAAAAAATTGCCAGAAATCTCGCACTTCGCCAATTTGGACAAAAAAGGGAGGTCTGAAAATAAACAGAATATTCCATTTTTCATTGGTCGGAATCCCTCATCTGTGATTGGTCAGAATTGGTTGGATTGCCAGAAAATATTATTTATCGCCAACTTTGGACAACCGCGCCAAGAGCGACCGTACAGTAAATCTGAGCCAAACCAGATATATTGCATTTACTAAACTGAAAATAATATAAACAAATTTGTATTTATAAACTTAACAATACTTTTACATGTATCCTTATATTATTTATATTCGTGCTTTTATTCTGTATTTACAATGGTTGACTACTTTATTTTTATGTATTGTTGATTCTAAGCAATAAGAAAGAATATAGTGTTATCACTATGAAAGCACAACACAAAGTTACCAAAATAAAACTTATTTGCAAACTTAATATCTGATTCCTTGTAATTACTTTTTCACTAATACAATATTCAAAAATTTTTAAAATTGCATTTAAAAGATATATGGTAACTTTATATCAAACTAATGTGTTTAAGATATTATTTTAAATTGGCTTATTAATTTAATTTAGTTTTATTGTTAACTACGTTGCATTCTATATTTATTTTCTTTAGCCTCTATTATGACGAAAAAAATTTGGATTCATCAAATCAAGGGGAATTCGTCTATTGAAAAAGATTATTATTTTTTTCAATTTTAAAATTATTTTAATTAAAATTTGAAAGATTTGGACATAGTAAATATTGTTACTGATTCGTGTTTTAAAATGTTTTGCTAAATTACTGGAAAACAGAGGATTGGTTGCTTAGAAATTATAGGTATTCAACAAAGTAGGAAAAAAAACTTATAGGTTTTAGCAAAATAAATCAGTACTTTTTATCTACTTCATACGAATATTTTTTTTAAAAAAAATGCAAAAAAAAATATTTAAATACCTCTTTTACAAAGTTTTTTAAATTTTTTTTATTACATTCAAATCAAATGTCGAGAGATGATTATATTTCTGATACTATCAGAATAGTATAATCAGAATAGTTACAAAGTAATAACTATTCTGATTGTGTTTGAAATTAATGTAAAAAATATTACTTTAACACATTCGCTGCCACCAAAATTTATATATCCATCCTCAGAAGCCGAATTTAAAAAAAGTGTTTTAATGGTAAAAAACGTTCCTAATATTTTAATAGTAAAGCCAGAAAAAAAGAAATTTTATTTTCTAATAATAATTAAAAAATAATGCTTCACTAACGTGCCACAAAAACCTCATCGTTCAACCTCCAAATCCGAACTAAAACTAAAACAGTTTACTTATCATACTCGATTGTCGTCCCAGAGCGTCACCGGCATGGGAGGTAGCGCTATGCTGACGCGCCAGCGCGTCAGTGGCAGCGAATGTGTTAAGTTGCTTAGAATATTAAATTTTCAAAGGTTGGAGCAACATAAAAATTACTTTAAATCCGAATTTATACTAATAATATATGTATTATTATTATTTAATATAAAAAATCTCAGTTATTCACATAACACGCTGCATTAAAAATATTAATTTATTATAAACATTATTTTTACAAAATTTAAAAATTAAAAATGATGTAAAAAGAAAAAAATTTCATGTATAATATCTGATTTTCCAACTAATATATTATTAAATTTATACTGTATATCAATTATAGATAATATAAGTAATTTTTTAATATGTTTGTATGACTTAAAAGAGCAGGAAAGAAAAAAATTTTAATTACAATAACTAGTTGTGTAAGCTAAGTCATATTATAAGTCACTCGAAAAGTTACAGTTAAGAACTTGTTATTAAAAATCAGCAAAATTCCTTATCATCTTTCTCCCTTTGACACATGAAAAAAAGGAAACAAATGTTCTTTTTCTCATTCATTTCATTTTTCTTTTATTTTTAGTTTTATATCAATAAAAAGAAAGAAAAGGTAGGCTTTGTGTCGAGTTATCTGACCCTAAGTTGATGCATTTGACGAGCAGATCTCCGGGTTCTTTGACGTCACACAAAAATGGAACCGTTGCTAAGCAACGGTCTCCGAATCTCTGGTAATTAATTGCTGAAGAATATCAGAATGTATATCGCTCCGCTCTAATTCAAAATAATATACTGACGGAATTTTTTCTTCGATTATTATCATTTTTTTATGTTTTTAAGCAAATGATAAGAGTTATTAAAGTTAACAGCTTGTAGATAAAAAAAAGGAATATTTTACGCTGTCAAATTCGTACACATTTTTATTCCTCTTTTATTATGGAAATATTAAATTTCCGTTAATCCATGTGAGGTATATACGAAAAGAAATCTAATTTATTCTAATTTAATTCACCTCAATAAAACTACTTCATTCGCAAGAAAGTTTTAATATTGCCAGATATGATAAACACAGTGGCAAACATTGTATTAAATTCCTAAATGTATTGCTTTTGATTTACAAAAACAACCAAGTAACTTTTAAGTAATGTATTCAGATATTTCTTTCATTCTGTTTTAGAAATATATTTCAACAAAAAGCTTAATATATTTTCTTTATATTTCCCCTAACTAAAAAAAGTACAGCCTTATTATAATATATATTATCACTCAGGAATAAATATCATGATTGATGTAAAATTTTGATTAAATGCAAAAAAAAAATTAAATAAATAAATCAAATATAAAATAAAATAAAAAAGGTTTTCTTTATATGTTTTTTTTTCTAAATTCATATTAAAATCTAAAAGTTACATTTTGATGAACTTGTTCTACAAGAATAATGAAACAGAAATATTATTTAAAATTGTCATCCCAAAATTTTTATTCATTTTTCTTTCAGGAAACGTAGATTGAACGTACTTAAACTTGTTCAATAAAAATATAACAGCTTGAGTAACTATGTTTTCTTATAAACATTTTTATTATGTAAATATAGTCCTTTTTATTTTATTGCTAAATATTGGTGATATATTTTTTACCCTACTTGGCCATCTTCAGCATCTCTGCCATTATTTGACACGCATCTCAATAAAATTATCATGAAACATAAAGAAAAATGACAATTAACGTCGGTAGAGTTGTCTTCAAGAAACTTTAAAACAATGGTGTAGCGCCTGAAGTTATCACATTCCATATGTCCCTGTTAAAACAGAGGGAAACTTGACCCCAATGAACACTTATCACCAATTTTCTTGTTCATCAAGGAGGGTAATTTGTAAGGCGATAACTTATAATGCGATAGTCCTACGTACCCATGTTCTGTATCTCTGTCATTAGTTGACAAGCAGCCCCATAAAGTGATCACGAAACATAAAGACAATTACAATAATATTAACGTTTGTAGAGCTGTCTTCAAGAAACTTTAAAACAATGGGGCAATGCTTGAGATGGTTACCATATATCCCTGGTGAAACAGACTCCAATTTGCAGTTATCACCAATTTGCTTCTTCATCAAGGAGGGAAACTTGTAAGGTGAAAAGCGACTGTCGATTTGTTTAAACAGGGGTACCATGTAAAGGCAGTTGATATCAACACACTGTTGATAAAATATCCAATGAACAAAAATTAGTTAATACTTTATATAATCACTTCGTTACATTTGTAACACTTTAAATACTGTAGATAACAGAAATAATTAGACAATAAAGAATTTCATGATACTTTAATTGGTGATAAATAAAATGCAAATTTGATTAATCACTATCAGGGACATTGCAACCATTTACAATTTTTCAGCACATATTATAGAAAATAACATCACGTTGAAATTCATTTTTTGCTTCATTTTGGAAAAATAGCATGATTTTTCTGTTATTATCAGAATATTATTTTTTTATACCTGAATATTTGAACATCAGGCGTATATCACACACAACAAACTTCCACCCAATAATGAACAGGTTAGTCAAGAGTAACTGGTAAATTTAACAGCTATTATATTTTATGAAAGAACTGTTAAATTTCTCGTAATTAAGAATGCAGATAATTTTAATAATCAAGCAAATGGAAATTCAGAGCAATTTAAGCTAGTACATTAAAATATACCTTAGATCTAATATATTAGTGTTATATAAAACGATATTATACATTTGAAACCTAAATTTAAAATTGTGTCTTTGTTCTTATTTTATACAATGCTGTCCCTTTATTTTCATTTAAAATGTTTGTTTTTAAGTTTTAATCTTTTGTTTTCTAAATGTTTCTAATTGTTCTATTTCCAAGAAAGGATATTTTGCTTCATAAATGCATATTTATTCTGACAATTTAACTAATTAAAAAACTGTATATAAGCTAAAACCATTTTATAATTATTTGGAGTTATATAATTTGTGTTCGTTCGAAACTAAAAGTATTATTCTTTTCGTTTTGAAAAAATTTACAATTAGATTCAAATTGATATCTTATATTAAAATTACTTGTAAATAACCCAAATACAAAACAGTTTTGTATTACATACGAGAACATAATATAACTCCATATTTTTTTAATCTATGAATTTATCTAATATATTTCTGCATGTAAATATATTTCAATATTTCTCGTTTTTAATGTTCTACCTCACATTTTATTTTGCAGGATTAGCATATAATGTCAATAAATACATTGAGATGAAAAGAAAGTTTATATTTGAAGTGCTTAAACCATCTTTGAATTTGCTAGTGTATATGATTAATGATGATTCCAATTATTTAAGATATTCGTAAACAACTTCTTGGAATTGTAAATTGTATATTTAAGTAGCTCATTTAATATTCAATTTGATAAAAGCGTAAGCATTATTTGAAAGCCTTCGCAATAAGTAAGCAGACAGACACTTTAAAATTATATTTCATTTGCATTTGCCTTTTATCATTTCCTTCTTCGAATAACGTATTCCTCCAGCTTACTAAGTAATCTAAATACATGCATTTATAAATTATTACAGACACATATAACTTAATAATCATTAAATAATGGTATTTCTCATTTAAAAATATATTTTTTTAATCAAAATAAATTCTCTTATTTCGTAAATAAACATTTATAATATAACTATACTAAATATTTTATATTTAGTATAATTATTTAATAAATAGTTATTTACGAAATAAGAGAATTTATACTAAGTAATTTAAAATATACGTTTGCTTTGTACCCAGATAAAAATTATATATACAGATAATAATATTAGAATTAGAATGAATGTAACAAATAAAGTATTTAGACAATGGTATCACAAGCATTAAAATGTACAAGTTTTTTTATTATTCAAGTAAGGTGAATTTTTACAACATACGTGATTATATAAAGAAACTGATTTGGCAAAAAAAATCATCTGAATAACTTGTAATCAATAACTTAAAACAATATAAAAAATTATTCATCTATGTAACTTAGAGTTCCATGTTATTTAATTAATCTATATTATTTTTTAATATCTAACAAAATCATTGAACTTTTTCGACTTTTATTCCATTGACTGTTTTGTCATTTGCTTCATTTGGCGACTTGGCTCGCGTTTGGTTCACAATTGGCGACATTTGTTCCCGGCTGACGGAATTGTATTAAATATTCTTATTTACAAGTGTGTATTAAATTTCTTGATTTCATGCTTAAGTAATATTGTTAAAATGTTACGAGAATATCAATAACAAGTCGAAATACGTGTGTTATACCTATTATAATGAGTTTAACATATTTTAATGTTCTACACACAAGTTTAATAATTTCTTTATTTTTATGCGTATGTTGCATTATTAAAATTCATCACTAAAATTTACTAAAAAAATTTCCCGTACCTCAAAATACTTTTATTTTTCATACAATTAAGTTTATTTTTACCTCATACTAGAAGTCAGATGTTCTTTTAATTGTTAAGATATTAATGCTTTCTTTGCCAAATTGATTTACGCCAAAAGACAAGAAGTTGAGAAAAATGCTAAAAATGTATATAATGTTTTTTAATATTAACTTTTTTATTATTTACATGTGATTTTTGTGGTGTTAATTCTTATAAGTGAAATTCGTTCTAAATATACGCATAACTGCGGATATTCAG
>JAPDSC010163334.1:0-21701 GCA_026290005.1 Latrodectus geometricus
TTACGCATGAAATTCTGAGTGAATTCCACATTAAGTATGCACAACTGCTCTATGATGAATTTTCATCAGAATTGAAACCTATTTACATATATCTTGTAAGAATTCACTCGGAATAATCAGCAAACATCGCTTATATTGTGAACTCTAAAAAATAGTAATATTCGATGAAATGAAGTATAGATTTTATCACATTTTTATTTCATAAAGATTCATATTTAACAAGGAAACCATAACAATAGTTAAAAATCTGATAATGATACATTTTTTTAAGTTATTAAACAATGAGTGTTAAAATAAATTTAAATTACATTTTATTTAATTTAGGGCTCAATCTGAATTTAATATTTATTTTTATTTAATACTTTAGAATTCAGTTACTCGATCCGCAAAATGCTTACGAATTCTGCTTAGTATTTTTCGTTCTTTTTCAACTGTGTTCTGCCTTTAAATCTTTGGTGTAATATAGGCTACGTAATATACTAGACCCTATAATATTAGCTGTCTTGTTAAAAAAAAAGAAGAAGAAGATATATTTTTAACAAAGCAACCCATATTATGCGGCCTGATAGAAGAAAGCGTCACCCTCGTAAGAAAGTAGTGAGTTCCATACCCGACTCAATCGATGATCGTCACATCATCATATTAAAAATATCATTAAGCATAATCTCATTAAACTTCCATTGGCTTAGAAACACCTCCGTCGATCTGGTATATTACCAAGAGGAGGATGTCAGCTAATGAGTCAACATAGCCATTTGATCCAGTTCAAAATTATGAAGAGTTGGTTGTGTATTATAGCTTCTGTAGCCAGAAATATGCAACCAAAAGCATATTGTGTAACCTAACATAGAATTCAAATCAATGACGTCACTTCAAAATCATTAAAGAGAACTGATATTGTGTCTTTAATAATATATTATTATGCAAAACGTTTGGTAAAGGTTATGAGAGGTCTAACACGAAATAATCAAAGTAGTAATTTCAGCATGGTGAATAAAACAGCTTCTATGATAAATACTATAGATAATTGGGGTAAATTCTCAGATTTTATCTGTCATCTCCAAGTCAATTGGCTTTTGACAATATCAGAGAGGATATTCTTTTCCCGTTTTACAAAGATTGATTGCGGCAGATATTCAAGTGCCCTGCAGCTAACTTTTAACATTGCAAATCTACTTTGCATTAAAAACTTCTATAAATGCCTATATTTTATTTCACTCTCTTAGCTTAGCATAATCTAGAAAATTTTAATTTGAGGCATATAATTAAAATATCATATTAGATATAAGGAATTGAACATTTTGGGTACTCAGAGCTTGTCCATTATTGTTGTGGTATCAACATTTTGATTTTCCTAATTTAAGAAAGAATATGATTATTCTATTTTCTGTGAAGGCTGTCAGTTTGTAAAGTGTACAGTTTGTGATCGATTCGCATACGGTTATTGTCAAATACTGTTGAAACAACACAACAATTGCCAAATTTGCTATAGCAACACCTACGAAGCTCCTTTAAAACTGAAATGGATAATATGTTAATAACTTAAGAGGTGATTTTTATTTTGTATATCTTATAACGATATTATTAAATGTTTCATTTATATTATAGTTGAAAAATTTACACGCCTAATGAACTGGATTTTAAATAATGGTATATTGTGGCAAAATGATGTTTATTATTTCCATTCTTCTTCTCTCAACGGTGGAATATAATTTTTTGAAGTAGTTATTAAAATTGGCAAAATACTAATTTTAAGTCGTTGTAAATATCTATCATAATTAAATAAACATTGTAGATGATGAAACGGTGCAACGTTAAACGTTTTATTGCCACCAAGAGTTACTCTATTAAAATTATATGGGTTTTTTATTCATATAATATTTTATTTCGGTGAGAAGATATTTCATTAAAAAGATAGGAGATGATAATTTTCAATCCATTTCAAGAGGTGGTTGAGAAATTTCTCAGACAATTTCTTCTGTTAATGACAAAAATTAGTTTTATGTCATTTAAAATTGTGTTATGGATAATTATAACACGAGTTCGTATTACAATAAAATTGTAAACAAACGATTATTGACAGTGAATCAATGAAAACGGAAATATAAAGATGAATATAGTCATGAGAAAAATGGGAATGCGTAAGAGAAAGAGAGAGAGCTCTTTATGATGAGAAATTTATGATAGATGTTTCCAAAGCCACTTGCTTTCAAAATACATGAATGCAAATATCGATGACAAAGGAAGAATGACGTCAGTCATTTGACAATTCAAATATATTCATATCAAATATATTTTACCAGTGAAAAATATTTAGGTTTTACTACTACAAAACAACCCTATTGAATGAATTATAAATATTTTCCTGAATTAATGTGATTCATCATCAAATTTGCTTCCAAACTCAAACTAAATTTCACGAAAGTAGTCTCCTACTTTTCATAAAATTATTGTTGTTGTGTGCCAGCCAGGCTGGCAATATGAGGTGCGCTGCTCCACTTTTCCAACTGAACTATATTTGGTGTGGAGTCCGACTTCCTCAGTACACACATACCATAGGTACCTGTTTATAGGGTAGGCAACCATTCACACTCACACACAAAGAAAGGACAAAGACAAGAAAGAGAAAGAGAGAAAGTATATCCATGCCCGAGACAGGATTCGAACCCAGGACCCACCCATCTGTAGTCAGGTACGCTAACCACTAGACAGGTTGGGCGGCCATAAAATTATTAAATCTACATTATGTTTGAGATATTTTTATTTACTTTAGATATATTCCAATCCTATCCTATCATTGTTTAATAATACCTCATTCCATTTTTTAGGCTAGTAATTTATAGTATTGGAGATATGTTATTGGTTGAGAATATTCTGTGGAAAACTTATACCAATATTTTGTTTAATTTTATCAATACCAGTTACATTCATTATTACAAATGAATTGTTAAAGACGTCAAAAAAAAAAAAAGATTCTTCAGAAAAAAATAATTTTTTTTTAAAAAAATATTTCCATTTTTGCATTTTAAAATCTTATTTTTATTACGTCTCTAAATACAATTTTTAATATTAATATTGCGTGAAGTCACTTAATTATTTTAAATGTAGTTGCAAGAATTCCATAAATGGAAAAAGTTTGATCGAGATACAGTTCTTTTTTATATTATTCATCTCGTTACCCAACAGGAGTCCATAATATATTATTTTTCTTTGCATTAATATTAAAAAAGTTAATAATTTATATTAAATATTAAACCATGAGTTGCTCGGGAAAATTCATTATTTCCCTTTAAAATATGTTATAAATCATAAAATATTACCATATTTAAATAACATAATCTGAAACGTATAAAAATAAATTTTTAATTTTTGCTCCTTTATATTTTAGAATATCTCAGAAATTTTTTTTTAAATCTAACCTCTGAGTATGTTAAACTTAATGTTTAAATTTATTAAAAAACAATTATGATTTGATAAGTATGAATCAAATTTTCATTGGCATAAATCAAGTTTGTGTGATTTCAAACAGAGAACAACGTGAAGTTTTGAGTTCTATCAGTAAGTTTTTTGCATAGAAAAAATCGTGAGAAATTATAAGAAATTTTTTAAAAATTTCAAATGTATAAAAAATAAATCACAAAATGTAACTTAAGGAAATGCTGTTTATCTCATTATTTTATCAATATTGGAAAATAATAATATTAAGTATAATTTTCTGCGTGTATATAAAAACTCTTATTATTTTATTAATATTAAATGATGGTAGAGATTTAGATTTCAGGGGTATTAGAACAGAATATCATTTTTTTTAAAAAAGCGATATTCTTTATTCTTAAGGAATATATCATGAAGGCAAATCTCAACTCCAAGCAAATAATTATTCAAAATTATTATTTCTAATAAACTCATGTAAGTATACATTCATATCTTTAATTAAATAAATAAAAAATTAAGCCTTACACGCGCGCACCCACACACACACTGAATTATGTAATTTATTGGAATACCGAATTTTTGTAATGAAGATGAGAAAAAAGTAAAAGGCATCTTATAAGATATATAATATATGAAAAATTTTAACATAGTGTATTTAATTCATTTTAGAGCAAAACATTAAGTATTTCTAAGAAAGAATAAATTGCTCAAATTTTAATCTATATGTGTGAATAGATATTAGACTACATTATGTCTATTTATACTTAAAATTTTACATAATAGAAAATATTTAAGCTTATATTGTGCACAATATATAACATGACTTGACTTTAAGAAATCATATGACAATGAGTGTACAGATGTACATCATCTCTTGCATGAACTTTATTATTAATATATCATTCCAATGTGTGTGTGTGTGATAAGAAACATAAAACAATTATCATTTAGATTTAACCCCATGTTCGTTTTAACACGTCCACGTGGGTTACGAAGAAGTGGGTTACTTCTTTTTGAAGAACTTTTTTATCCTATTAACAATGATTGTTGTACATAACAGTCCTTTTCCCTCCTCAATGCATCAATGTCATTGCATAGTACCCTCAGGCAGTCTTCAGGTGTGGCGATATCCAGAAATTTCTCCTGACCAATAGTGATGTAATAGTTATCCATTTCAAAAGAAGAATGACGTGTTATCCTTTCTTTGCTTAGTCATCCAAAGAAAGGAGGGTTGAACGTTTGTAAAACTTATATAAGTGCAACAGATTTTCGCACCACTTATTTCTTGCGTTAACCCCTCAATCTTAGTACAACTGCCCTCTTTGATTCAAACTTCATTGCCAAAAGTTTTTGTCCGACGATAGAGGTAGCAGTGGTGAAGTCTACGAATTAAAGTTAAATTAATTTGTGGAGTATTTTCAGTAATGAGTAATACAGAATCTTTAAGAGAAAAGTAAGTCATTTTGCTAAATATTCTTTTTAACATTGTTGTTTTAAATTTTTTATTAGTTAAATAAATAACTATTATAAGTTTGATACGCGCGTTTAATTTTTAGGTGACATGCTTATGAAATAATATGTGTACCTAAGTATATGTAAAAGAAATGTATAGTATAGTTATATTTATATAACAATTAAATAAATAAAGAGTTTATTATTCTTTAAATATAGAATTTTTAGAATTTTTTTATTCAATAGATTTCGTCGTTACATAACAATTCATAATGAGAATATAATTGTTTCGAATCTTTCCGTATTATTTGTATTAGGGTATTTTTGCAAGTTAAATAACATATTTACTGAATATGAAAATTGAAAGTAAATCAAATAAAAATTTTAAGTTTGAGTATTTGAAAACAAATATATTTTAAATTGAATCTACAACTTTTAATAAAATTGTAAAAAATGTTGCGGAGATTACATTAATAAATCCTGAATATTTATGATCAATTTTAGAGTATTTAATTCTAAAATTTCTAATAAATAAGTACATTTTTAAAGCACCTATAATTCTTATTCAAGCTATAAATAATTCAATTGCATCAAAATATATGTAAATATATTTAAAATAATATTTATGAAAATGATTTTGTGTATTATATTTGAAATGGTGTACGAGTGTGACAGTTGTATTTTATCATTCTTACAAATAAACAGAATTATTGAAACATTTATTTTAAAATTCTAAAACTGATATTTTTATTATTGAGCTTGAGGTTTTATTGGGAATAAATCAAGTAGATTTGTAATAAGAAACCCAAATTAAGGTGCAAAAATTTTTTTGTATCTCAAATATTTTTTAAATAACCTCAAATTATGGAAGATTTCTCAAAATGATAAAAATTATATGATTTTATTGAGACTTCTACTGTTAATTTATTTGGAAAGGAAGACTATGTTTTAAACTGTGATTATTTAAACTTGCTTAAATTGAAATTATTTATTGTTATAAAATATATTTTCTTTTAAAATTGTCATCCTCATTTAATGGGGAATGAGGAATATTCTAATATTACACTTTCATCAGAAATTATTTAAAAATGTACATTTTTATTACCCACTATTTTTATTAACTTATCACTCATGGATTAAATATATCTAGAAATATATGAGTAGTTATTGAATAATATCAATATCTATTGATTTATTTTAGTTTTATAATTGTTTTTTCAATTCTACATTTTTTAACGCAATTTTTTCTCATCTTAAATTGCTGTATCAATATTTAAAGTTAAAAATTCTACGTTATACCTTAAATAAAAGTAAAAATCGATCTCTCATTATATTTCACTTCTTCGTTTTTCTTTCCAGTGTGAAATATAATTAATAATTTAAACAATACATAGTTAATGATATTATTCACTCTCAAAATTATGTACTCATTTATCCAGTTGTTGATACTCATTGAAGTAAAATAAAACTAATCATAATAAAGCATAAATAAATTAAATCTAAGAGAGATTAAAATTTGAGTAAATATTATAAAAAATAGAGATTTTAACACATTGATTCTCAAATGAATACTTATATTTTAGTGAAAAACTGTTTTAATGTAATGATGTTTACTTCAAATCCAGTACTGTCTGAGATAACAGTATAATACGAATATGAATACAGTACATTTACTGTATTCATATTCGTATTATACTGTTATCTCAGAAGACACATTACGTTATAGGAAATTAATAAGACTATTCAGAGTCAAAATTCATCTGCATTTTTTTAATGATGCACATGTTTTCTATTCAGGTAAATTATATTGGAAAATAATACATTACGCATAATTACTGCATGCATATAAAAACTCCCATTATTTTGTTAATATTAAATGATAGTAAAAATTTAGATTTCAGGGGTATTAGAACAGAATATTATTTTTTTAAAAAGCGATATTCTTTACTTTTATGGAATATATCATGGATGCAAATCTCAACTCCAAGCAAATAATTATTTAAAATTATCATTGCAGATATACTCATGTAAGTATACAATCATATCTTCAATTAAATAATAGAATTAAGCCTTACAATCGCGTGCCCCCTCAATCACATACACAGAATGAATTAAGTACTTTATTGAAATAGCAAATTTTTGTAATGAAGGTGAGAAAAAAGTAAAAATTCTACTAATATTTATATATATGAAAAATTTTAACATTGTGTTTTTAATTCATTTTAGAGCAAAACATTAAGTAGTTCTAAGAAGGAACAAAATGCTCAAAATTTCATCGATATGTGTGTGTGTGTGTGAATAGATATTCGACTACCTTTTGTCTATTTATGGGTAAAATTTAACATAGAAGAAAATATCTAAGCTTATATTTTGCACAATATATAATATGGCTTGACATTAAGAAATTTTTTGGCAATGAGTGTCATGTATTTGAGCGTTTGTATGAGCTACAAAATCATTTTCAAATTTTTTCGAAATATCGAAACAGTATTAAGTAATAACGAGATGTGAACTATCCGAAAATTTTATTAAAAGAACTATTATAAAACATATCGTTGGTCAATTTGATAAATAATTTATTTATGAAAGAATTTGAAATTATTTAATATTTTTTTATTGAACAAACTCTTCCTTCGATTCTCAATAAAACTTACTTACGTCATGATGGAGAAATTTTTTAAAAATTTTCCTGACTACCGGTAAATAGAAAAATTTATCTGCAGTCCCTTCTATGTTCCCCCTTCCGTTAAGAAAAAGAATATTTTTAAAAAGAAGAAAAAAAATCGGCATTTATTTTCTCTTCAAAATAAAATCTTTTTTAAAATGTATGTCAAGAATAATAATACAAAAAATAATTCACTATTATAAATTGGAAGTGAAATTTTTAGATGACACGTCTATTATAGAATATAATAAATACACTACTGGACATTAAAATTGCTACACCAGGAAGAAATGCAGATAACAAAATGATATTTATTGGACAAATATATTATACTAGAAATAACAAATGATTAAATTTTCAAAAAATTTGGCTGGATAGATCCTGAGAAATCAGTACCTGAACAACCACCTCTGGCAGTAATAACAGCAGTTATACGCCTGGGCATTGAGTCAAATAAAGATTGGATTGCAGTACAGGTACAGATGCCCATGTAGCTTCAACACGATGCCACAGTTCATCAACCGTAGTGACTGGCGTTTGGTGACGAGCCAGTCAATCGGCAACCATTGACCAGACGTTTTCTATTGGTGAAAGATCTGGAGAACTTGTTGGCCAGGGCAACAGCCGAACATGTTCCGTATCAAGGAAGGTCCGTACAATACCGGCAATAAGCGGTCGGGCATTATCCTGCTGAAACGTAGGGTTTCGAAGGGCTCGAATAAAGGGTAGAGCCACGGGTCTACCCTTTATTCGAGCCAGAAATGTAACCAGAAATATGTATACACACCAGAAATGTAACGTGCACTGTTCAAAGCACCATCAATGCGAACAAGAAGTGACCAAGACGTGTATCCAATGGCACCCCATATCATCACGCCAGGTGATGGGCCAGTATGACGATGACGAATGCACGCTGCCAGTGTGCGTTCAAAACGATGCCGCCCAACACGGATGCGACCATCATGATGCTGTACACAGAACCTGGATTCATCTGAAAATGTGACGTCTCGCCATTCGTGCGCCCAGGTTCGTCGTTGATCACACCATTGAAGACGGTCTTGTCTATGACGCAGCGTCAAGGGAAGCCGCAGCCATGGTCTCCGAGCTGAGAGTCCATGCTGCCGCAAACGTCGTCGAACTATTCGTGCAGACACTTGTTGTCTTCCAAAGACCCCGTTTCTTGACTCACGGCTCGTGACGTGGTTGCACGATCCATTAAGGCCATACGGATTATATACCTGTCTTCTCGGCTGCTAGTGATAGGTGGTCGTTGAGATCCCGCATGTCGTTCCGTATTACCGTCCTGAACCCATCGATTCCATATTCTGCTAACTATTGGATCTCGACCGACCCGGCAGCAATACTGCGATAAGATAAACCGCAATCCCGGTACGCTACAATTCGACCTTTATCAAAGTCAGAAATGTGCTGGTACGCATTTCTCCTTCTTATACGAGGCATCACAACAACTTTTCACCAGGCAACAACGTTCAAATGCAATTTGTGTATGAGGATTCGGCTGAACAATTTCCTCATTTAAACACAATGTAGGTGTCGCTACTGGCGCCTGCTTTGTCTGAATGCGCTGAAAAGATAATTATTTGCATATCATAGCACCTTCTTCCTTTCGTATAAATTTCAGGTCTGTAGCATGTCGCCTTCTTGGTGTAGCAATTTTAATGACCAGTAGTGTATAATATGAACAATGATCAGAAATAGGCTATAAATACACAGTAAAGATAGTTTCGAACTTTTGTTGAGAAATACTTAACTAAAAAATATTGAATAGATTAGAAGTGTTCGTAGCATGTATTATACAATTCTACTAAAACTGATTTTTCTTAAATTGAATACAATGAAAAAGATGTTTTTGAATTTATAAACAATTTTAAATCAATTCAGAAACAGTGTTCTTCATTTGCAAAATAGAACACTGTTTTTGAATTGGGCCAAGAAAAAACAATATTAAAAACGAATAGAAAATTACAGATTTTATAATCAACATGTGGAAGAAATGTTTATAAGCAATTGCAAACTCAAATATCTAAAAATATTCTTAAAAATTTAAGCAATACATATGTTGTAATTAAATAAAACTAAAATATGTTCAATAATGTGTGAAAAATAGGGATCATATTCTTTTCAACTTCGTAAGAATGTGAATATTTTTAAGAAGTGTGAATCATATTTCTAAGTCTTAATTGTTTACATTTCTTACAGTTATTGTTTTAAACGTTAATGCAATTTTTTTTGACAAATTTAATGGTATTTGTGAGTTTGATCCTCACCCAGTCAATTTATATCTCAATTGTTTAATGAAAATGCTCTTTTTTTATGAGGATTTTGATTTTCTGTCATTAAAATACGCCATTTTTCTTCATATCCTGATTCATCGTTTTTCCTTACCTAGAAATTCTGATTTGTTAATTTTTTGTTTATCTTATTTTATTTTCATATAATGGATTAGATAAATGTGTGCTTTAAAAGTTGGTATCCGATGAAACATATACGAGATACATATACGAGCGTTTGCCTTTATATAGATATTCTCACAAGAAAATTTACCGACTGTTTTCCACTCCTGGATGCTAATACCATGAATAATTCTTTTATGATTTTTATAAATATATATATATATATATATATATATATATATACAACCTTATGGTTTTATCTATTTTTCTCACTGTATCTTTATTTACAGCGCCTTATTTTTTTCATTCGAATTCTTAGAGCTGATATGAATACACAGAAAAATTCCACTGCAAATTGATAACTGATATTTTCGAAATAGTTTAAATAATGAATTAAGTAAAAAGTCTTATAGAAAACTTTGAATTTTCGGAATTAAATATTAATTTTTTAAAATCAGTAACAATAAATCTTCTCAAAAAAAGAATATTCTTATTTAATTCATGAACTCTAATTTTCATATACAATTGAACATGTCAAGAAGTTCATTTATTCCTTCTTATTCTCTCAATTTTGATTTCAATTGTATAAATGTTTTAATTCTGATCATTATTGAATTAACCAATTTTAAACCAGTTTGTTATAAGTTTAACAAACTGTGTTACGTTTATTATTTTTATCAATTATATATTAGTGGGCAGCCTTACGGCTACGTCTATTTCAAGGCACGATTGGAAATAAGTTTGCTAAAATCAGAAATTTCAAAAATTAAAAAAAGGCATTTTATGATTTTAAAGTTTTAGAAATTCGGATCAGCTGCAACGGCTTGGTGTGGAAATGCGTTTTTTGGGACTAGATTGTAGCTGGCTCTATGCTTAACCTAACCAAAGACCAACCACTTTGTTTAGAAGACCCATGTTCTTTGGAAATTTCATAGGATCGAATGCCTGCCTACTGATGTGACTTGGGTGGCCATCAGTTCAATTCAGGTAATTACTTGCCCAGGATTCAAAACTACAAGATGCTTAGTTACGTGATATGCAGAAATAAACAACCAAAAGCATTACATTATTTAAACTTATAGTAATGGTTTATGAACTATTTGCAAAATTCCATCTGGAATTAAAAAAAATTTAAAAAGATTTATTTTAATTACATTAAAAAAGAAAATTATAATCTATTTTTAAATTAGTGCTTTTATTTTTAAAATAAGAATCCAGATTTAAAAGCTTCATGAAAAGATGCTGTAAATGATAAATGCAAATCTGCATATAAATCAGAAGATACACGTCAAATGCAGAAATTTATGTCTGGTGTTAAGCTGAGCAAACACAGCATTTTTACGTTTTTGGTATGTGCTTTTGACGCAAGAAGTTGTTGCATTCGAATGTGTTTCGAGTACCTTATTTTCTCCTCAATTCTACCACATTCCAAAACATTGTGCAATACTTGCGAGAAAAATGTCTTACTCTTCCTTTACTTTCACATTTTAATTCTTTGAGGTTTATGTGAGATAAGCTTTATTTATAGAAAAGTACTGAACTGTTTGACTAAAACTTCCTGTATGGTCTTACAAATGAATTCTGAATAACTATTGTTATATATACAGAAATTTGCATAATGTGAAATTATATATTTAAATATTTCGAAATAAATTATTAAAGTAATCCTATTTTGAACTGAATTACATTTAAATGGATAATAAATATTAATTGCTTGAATTTATGGAGTCTTCTTTATTACATATAAAAAAAACATCGCTATAAAGGGAAATTTTGTTTCAAATAATGACTCCCTTAAGACGTTTTTTAGGCTTAAAATTAAAGAAAATCGTAAGGTAGATTAGATGTACTTTTAATTCGTGAGAATAATGTAACATGTTATTATATCTAGATTGTGAAACATTTTAATTATGAGTGTTCCAATAGGATTTAAAAACGATTATGACATTATTGATAAGTAATATTGCATTATTTTTCGTCAAAAAATATTGTAATTCGATTTGATATTCGAATAAGATTTCCATATGAATATCTTATAAGAAAATTTATACTTTTAGTTTGATATTTGCCATCGTAATTCACAGCAAAAAAAAATCATCTGGTATTCAAATATAAATTTAGTTTAAAATTCCTTTTTATAAGAGCATATGTTTCGAAATTTTCTCAAGAAAATCTTTGCACATTATCTTTAGATATCGCAGCAATTAAATGATACGTCAAAATCATATAGGCAATCTAACTTTGAAATACAAATTATTTTTATTATTCAAAGTTTCTGTTGCCTGTTCTGTAAGCATCGCTTGAATTTCCGAGATACTTTTTTAAGATTCATTTATTAATATTTTACTTTCTACTACTGCTATAATTTATAATGTAGACTTTTTTATTTTATCAGTTGCTAAAAAATATGCCTAAAATTAAGCTATATTTTAAAGCAATTTTTGGAAAATTTAAATTATATGAGACAAAGGAATCAACCTTCAATATAAAAAATTGGATAACAACTCATTCCAACTAACATAAATAGCACAGTTGTAGCTTAGTTACATTCTGTGTGTGATAACGGATTCTATTCAGACAAATCTATGAGAATAATTCAGCCTCCTGATATCCTCCTCGCGAACTATTGAACTGAAAACGAGATTATACGATAAATGTAATGGAATGATGTTGATGTAACTGATACAAAAATTATTTATTTAAAATAAACAATGCAAAATATTTCTTATCCAATTAAAACTATAATCAAATTATTTTGGAACAAATCTTTCTTTATAATGAGGGGTAAAATTCACAATTTATTTCATATACAAAAGAAGAAGAATGTGACCACATGAAAAAACTAACACAATTCACGAAATTGTTTACTTTTTGCTCTTTTAAAAATGCAACAGGATTAAAGTATTAAAGCATGTAAACCGCTCTATAATATGTGCTATTGATATAAGAAGACAACGTTACTTGAATAGGTAGGTAAGTACCGTCCAGTATAATACAACTGTAAACAAAATTATTAACTGAATCGCACACTTGGGACTGAGAAAGCAGTGCAGTGTTATAATAATCCGAGTGAAATTTTTAACAGGTCATGATAATAATTTTTAAGCTTAAAAAATGTATTTGACATTTTATGTTGATAAGTATGATAATTAAATTTTTTTATGTATAACCTAAAGAGCAACAATATTTTATAACGTTATTAAGCAGTTTGTTACGTTTCACTACTGTTATTTTTTTGTAACGGTCTATATATATATATATCGAGGTCCTTATTTTCAAAGACCAAACTGTATGTAACCATTTAAGACCAGAGAGTTTCATCGAATATAGCGAGGGCAAAACAAGGTTGCTGAAGCAGAATAGTGGAGGGCTTGGTAAAAGAAAAGGAAATTGGAAACAACTGTAGCAAAAGTGATTACATAGCTTTATCAGCATCTAGATTCACCACTGTCAGCGATTACATTTAGAAGACATTTTCATAAACAGAATATTTACTACATAGTGACGTTTTCCAGCCATTCTGTCATACATATTCTGTTTATAAAAGTTGAGTTATCAGTTTTGAGATTGTTGAAATGAAATTCATAATAATATTTACGATAAAATATACTCTTCGTCATCTTGACAACGAGAGAAATATTGTCAAATTTTTATGTGGCTTAAGACATTAGTTTTGTTCTTGCTAATGTTGATCTCCTTCAATTACTAATTGCAGGGTCCTTTCTTTTTGCATAATATCCACAACTGTAATCGAACCGAAATATACTCAAATCAAAAATGCATCTATATTTGTTGCCTACAGCAAAGTAAATTATCATTTATAGAATTTAAAATATGAAAGCGATTAAAAAGGACAATATATTAATTTTCCAAATGAGTATTTTATCAACTATAGACTCCGTTTTATTTGTTAACTACAAATGGGTACACTAAAGTATCAAAACTTTTAAATAAAATTATTATTTTATTGAAAAAATTTTAATATACTTAGGTTTGGGATTTTTTTTAGAGCGGATGAAGGTAATTATCATGCGCTAATTCTTGAATTTAAAATAAAAAATTCAAATGATATCTATAATTCCAGATTCATTTATGTTGGAACATCCAAATCTGTCAAGAAAAATTAACAAATAATCTGAGATTATTAAAATAAAAGACGCAAAAAAGTCAGAGATATTTTTTGAGATTTTTGGTAGTTTTATGTAAACAATAAAACTTTTGCAAAGTTTGTAAAAAAAAAAAAAAAAAAAAAAAAAAATTTACTATACATTTGAATATTATTTTTTTATTTGTTTGTTATTGCTTTATGTAGAAACATTATTTTTGAATATGAAGCAAAAAAATTAATAATACACTTATGTATCTCAAAATGTCCCTGAACGGAATAATAGAAAACTCATCTTAAATACTACCGCAACTTTAAATAAAATAACATGAGGTTCCATATTACAAAAAATATATATATTGAATAAAATTTTAAGCTTGGAATATTAATGTATGTCTTAAACATGGAAGTGTCAAGGAAAAAACACACAGTCTTATCTAAGCAGTAAATATATAATAATTCACATTCAATTATTATTTATAAACTTGATATTTCAGTGCTGCCATCTATCGAATATAAAATTATATAAAGATAAATTATTTTATAGTTTAAGAAAATGACAGAAAAGAAAACTACTTTTAAGTATACTCTTTAAGCATACATTTTTCTTGTTTACAAAAATGCCTATCAAAATGTCCCTGAATGTAATGGTCAGTGGTATACTTCTTACAGATCTAGGATCACATAATTAAAAATAATGGATAGTGGAAAATTGAAAAGGAAAAGATAAATAGTTGAAAAGCAATTCTTATGTATTTATTTACACTATAAATTTATGAAATACAAAAACATATATTACTTGACTTGCTTTATCAGTCAATATTAACCTCCATCAATCCGTTAATTTAATTTGTGGAGAATGGTTGGAGATAATCAGTAGTTTTTTCTGAGAAAACTTCAAATTATGTATTTGCGTTACATATTTTTAATTTAAAAAACTAGGTATAAATAATATTTCTTTAATTTCAATTAAAACATTTCCAATAAAAAGTTAATTTATAACGTGGGTTAACTAGAGAAATCAATTTCTTATCCAAATTCCATAGTTTTCCTGAATTTAGTTTTTCAACAGTACGATGATTTATCAAAAGAACTACAAAAATTGAAAAAGCTTGAATTAAGTGGAGATTGATAGAAAATACTACAATTTCCACTTATCAAAACTACTTGTAAAGTTTAATTTAAATATCTTTTTTATATTTGGTCAGCATAAGAAAAAAGTGTTAACATTTTTTTCAAATATTATTATACTTTTTTTTAGAGAAATACAATGCAAAGAAAATTTTACAGTGAAAAAATGAAAAATGTTTGGTTATTAAAATTGTGTTGAAATATTTTCTTTTATGATTAAACTTTTGAAAATATTTACTAAGAATAAGGGAATCAATATATAAGTATTTTATGACAATAAATTTTATTTTTTTAAGAATTACTTAATAAATAAATAAATAATTTTAATGAAAAGTAGTTAAGTGAATATAGAGTAAAAATATAATTATATGAAGTGCATATTGTTAATAAACTTGTATAAAATTAGTTTTAAAAAAAATTTTATAAATTTTAAAAATCATTCAATTTTCTATTTACCTATTATTTCACAGCTAAAATTTTATTTTTAGTACTGAATACTGAATATTTTTTTTAGCAGCAGTTATAGATATTCAATCATTCAAATGACGTCGGAAATTATTTCATCAGTTTGGTGATATGAATAACATTAATTAAATATTTCAGATCACTGCATTTTATTGCCTTAGAAGATGAATTATTTTTTTATAAATATGAAAACTATATTACAATATGTAATGTGAGGAACGCGTAAAATTTATGAACACAAATTTATTTTTTAAAAAGATAATTGTAAATTAAAGCCTTAAAATGCAATTCTATATTCAATGATTCAATTACAATTGCATTATTTTATTTGATATTGTAATTGAATTACTGAGTCACAGTGTTAAATTTTGTTTTTATGTTTTTTCTCTCAGTGAATTTTAAGAGAAACATTCTTAGAGCACTTTTTTCTCTTCATTTCTTATAATGAAAAAAAATTTATCCAATCTCTTGTTCAATGGATATTTTAATGTACATTTTTCTCGGTTACCACAATTATTTCTTTTCACTTATATAACCATAGTGATGTTCTCCCTCTCATCTTCTTCTCTTCAAAGATCATATAACAAACGTGTAATTAAGTTAATTATTTATTTATCCATTCAAAAGAAAACAAGTAATATAACAATTTTTATGACGAATCAATAGAATTTTTTAACCATGTCATTCTCAATACATTTACTAAAATCATAAAAAATTGCTTATCTTTCTTCCGTTTGGGTCCATAATTTTTGTACATATGCTAGTGCCACATTATAAATTAAAATCTTTATATATTTTAATACCAGAAATTTAATCGACAGAGAGAGAGAGAAGCAACAATGAATTCAATAAATCGTAACAAAAAAAGGTGGTGTATTTTAAAAAAATAAAATATTCTTGTGATTTCCTTGCTTGATCGCTTCAATAATCACACTCTCTCTCTTTTTAAATTTCTTTTTTTTTTGAAAAAAAGAAAAAAAAATTTTCAGTAGATAACAGCAGCAACATACATATACATAACATTCTAAAGTAGTTTTTAATTGATAAGAAAAATTATAATTATTTATTTTGAACACAATTTACATTTTATAACTTTTAAAGTTTTTAACTTAAATTTAAGATTGTTCTCCTAAAAAACATGATTCCTCTTCAACAAAAAAAAAAAAAAAAAAAAAAAAAAAAATTGATTCTACGTAAAAATAGAATTTTAATTTGATTCTGCTTCGAAAGAACTGCTGTTTCTTTCTTTTTTTTTTTTTTTTCTTTTTAAACAATTTGAACTTTTTTCCCTTAACAAATTACTTTCTCTTTCTTTCAATAGATGGCAGCACCAAATAAAAACTTGAAATTGTTTTTAGTAAATACTTTAAAAATTATATGTATTTTAAACACACATTTTACATGTTACTCGTAAAAAATTGTAGGATTATTAATACAGGAAAAAAATTTAAACCATGCTAAAAATTACATGAATTTTTGTGGCCTTTATGAAATTAGGAATCGGAAGTTTCGATACTTTTTGCCATAATTTAAAAAATAAAAATTAAGGTTTCTCTTAGAAATTTTTGAACATTTATTATACCATAATATTATTAATTAGCAAATTTACCGTTTAAGGACACTTAAAAGTTTAATTTAAGTGTCCTTAAGTGTCCGAGTTACATGGTTTTCAAGTTTTCGCATTAAAATTTAAAAATAAACATAATTTAAGTGTATAAGTGGAATTTCAAATTTACAATAGAAATAGAACTTCAAGAATACATACACTTTTTGTATACTATTTTATTCATAGTTATCAATTTTTGAGCAACGGTATTTTATGATAAAAAGTAAATATAGAAGAAGTCGTAAATATGCTGCAATTTTGTTCGCAGATTTTTAAAAATACGATTATTATATGTACTATTCTTGGGGATGACATTTCTTGATCTCGTTCTTGATCTTGTAAAAGAAATTGCAAAAAAATTTTAATACGATAATTTTATATATAAAATGTTATAATATTTTTGCAGTTAGTTTTACAAGATCAAGATTTTTTTATAAGTGAAATTTTCTTATTTTTATTATAAAATACAATGAAAACATTCCTTAGAGTATTATCTTCTTAAGTTTATTAAAACTAGTATTTACTGCTTTGACCGAATTCAGAAATCTTTTATCAGTTTGAAAATGAATTTTTTTTTAAAAAAGTGATGTGTGTATCTTACTGCTAATTTCAAATAAAGACTTTAATTAAATATTAGATTATTTCGATCATATTAAATGCATATAATTATAATTCATTTTTAAAATATGTTCAGCTGTTATTTATTGGACCAAGTTGTAAATAACGAAATATATTACAATTGTAGTAATTTTCTATGATAAATATTAGGGCTTATACTTTACAGAAAAAGATTCACCCTCACAGATATGATTGAGATATTGAGGGCAACCATAATCAATTAAAAAAGGAGATATCAATATCATTTATGTTTATATGTTATATAATATAATGGATCATTTGGCTCAATATGGGGCAGCGTTACGATCGTGGTCTTCACAATACAAGGTCTCGTAGATTCAATTGCAGACACTGTTGAGCAACGAGAAATAGATGTTGTGTATATTCTTATATAATTGCTGTCAGGGAATTTTCTGGATTTCTACTCTCGTGACATGTAATACGGGTCACTATCTATGACAAAATGTAGTAACATAGATGAAATATTAAGCTTTATAAGAATTTTTGAGTATTTAGCTACTCACTTCTGATAATTAGAACATATTACTACATTACATCTTTGAAAAATAAGTTCTTATAAAAGTACCTAGAGAACGTGGACGGGTAATAAAAGTCTATAGAGTACATTACATCAACATAATACATTATAAATAATGAAAAATAATTTGATAAATGAAAAGTGCTCACATAAATTAACTCCACATATTTTTTAAATATTAAATTTTCTAATTTTTGGTCGAAAATGTTAAAAGTCTGTTACTGTCTTTATTAGAAAAATTAACTCGTCCTTCTTACTTAAGCTTAAATTTTTAATGTTGAATAATATTAAAATGTCTATATGAAAAAATAATAATGTGAAAAAAATCTGAAGTATTAGATATTTTCAATGACTCTAACTATCCTCTACATTTATAAAATATGTGACTTAAAACAACTTATTTATTCAGTAAAAAATACCATTGATTTTTTCATATTATTATTTTTCTCGTCAGTTAGTTTCATTACATTTTACATATATAACTTTTATATTAAAAATTGATATCCCTTAAATAAAACTTTTCTAATTAACTTTTTATTTCATTAAATGTGTTGATTTCAGAAGCTGAAAGTTTAGATTTCAGAAACGAAAATGAAAAGTTGTTATTATTCTCCTATAATTAAAAATAATACTAGCATAATAAAAATAAATTTGAATTCAATATCTTGAATATTATCTCATTTGTTTTTTAATTTTTTACGATCAGAGACTAAAGTCTTTGATTGTAATCACTTCTTATATCGATTACTCTTTCAGATTTTGAATATTTTACTCCCAAATGTTCCCATGTTCGGAAAGTATAGAATATGTTATATTTCTCGAGAAAGTGGATGATATGAGATAAAGTAGATTAGTAATACGAATTTTCAAATAAAGAGGAGAGTCAACTTCACAAGTACTCAAAAATTTCATTTCAGTAATATACTTAAAAATCTACTTTTAAATTGCGATAACTATTCTAATAGAAAGTAACTTTATAGTAACAGTTATTCTATACAGTTAATGATTTCCTAAACTCACTTTCTATTTAAATTGCTATATTATGTGAAAACAGATACAATATGGTCTTGTTTACTTTTGAGAAAACAAAAATAATTCAGCATGACTTAAAATTAGTCCTGTAAATTAGAGAGATCTATTTGAAACTACACTACTGGCCATTAAAATTGCTACACCAAAAAGGCGACATGCTACAGACGTGAAATTTATAGGAAAGGAAGAAGGTGCTGTGATATGCAAATGATTAGCTTTTCAGCGCATTCAGACAAAGCAGGTGCCAGTAGCGACACCTACATTGTGTTTAAATGAGGAAATTGTTCAGCCGGTTCCTCATACACAAATTGCATTTGAACGTTGTTGCCTGGTGAAAAGTTGTGATGCCTCGTGTAAGAAGGAGAAATGCGTACCAGCACGTTTCTGACTTTGAAAAAGGTCGAATTGTAGCGTACCGGGATTGCGGTTTATCTTATCGCAGTATTGTTGCTCGCGTCGGTCGAGATCCAATGACTCTTAGCAGAATATGGAATCGATGGAATCAGGACGTAATAAGGAACGCCATGCGGGATCTCAACGGCCACCAATCACTAGCAGCCGAGAAAACAGGCATATTATCCACATGGCCGTAATGGATCGTGCAACCACGTCACGAGCCGTGAGTCAAGAAACGGGGTCGTTTGGAAGACAACAATTGTCTGCACGAACAGTTCGACGACGTTTGCAGCAGCATGGACTCTCAGCTCGGAGACCATGGCTGCGGCTTCCCTTGACGCTGCGTCATAGACAAGAGCGCCTTCAATGGTGTGATCAACGACGAACCTGGGCGCACGAATGGTGAGACGTCATCTTTTCAGGTTAATCCAGTTTCTGTGTACAGCATCATGATGGTCGCATCTGTGTTTGGCGGCGTCGTGGTGAACGCACTCTGATAGCGTGCATTCGTCATCGTCATACTGGCCCATCACCTGGCGTGATGGTATGGGGTGCCATTGGATACACGTCTCGGTCACCTCTTGTTCGCATTGACGGTGCTTTGAACAGTGCACGTTACATTTCTGGTGTTTTATGACCCGTGGCTCTACCCTTTATTCGAGTCCTACGAAACCTACGTTTCAGCAGGATAATGCCCGACCGCATGTTGCCGGTATTGTACAGACCTTCCTTGGTACGGAACATGTTTGCCTGTTGCCCTGGCCAGCACGTTCTCCAGATCTTTCACCAATAGAAATCGTCTGGTCAATGGTTGCCGAGCGACTGGCTCGTCACCAAACGCCAGTCACTACGATTGATGAACTGTAGCATCGTGTTGTAGCTGCATGGGCATCTGTACCTGTACATGAAATCTAATCTCTGTTTGACTCAATGCCCAGGCGTATAACTGCTGTTATTACTGTCAGAGGTGGTTGTTCTGGGTACTCATTTCTCAGGATCTATCCAGCCAAATTTTTTGAAAATTTAATCACTTGTTATTTCTAGTATAATATATGTATCTAATAAATATCATTTTGTTATCTGCATTTCTTCCTGGTGTAGCAACTTTAATGGCCAGTAGTGTATATCTTGTGTCTCAATTCTAGAAGGATTTTTAACTTCCATCTATTCTTGATGGATTATTTCCTCAAAGCTCCAACAGATGTTAAAACTATTTTCGTTTGTTTTCCACTAGAAATCGAGGAAATAAATCACATGCAAATGTTTAGTTTTAAACTTATTCTCACTGAAGATTTAAAAAATAAAAAGCAGTGGTATATTTTAGTTATTGATATAAAATGGCATTTTCTGAATATAATGACATTCTTATAGTTATGCTTATATTAATTACTATTTTAAAGTAAAAACTAGCCATTAAATTATACTATTATTAGGTATAATTAAGGAAGTCAAAAAATTTGATGAAAATAACAACTAATTAATGAAAGTTTATTTAAAGTTACTATTAATTTAGTTAAAGTTTTAACATTTATAATTATATTAAAATTTTTTTAGCTAGTTTACTATAATATATAGTAAATAAAATTGAAATTCACTATTAAGTTTTAAAATTTAAATTTATACTACTGTTATTATAAGAAATGTTCATCTCGCGCGCGCTTATAAATGTTACACTTTAAAAATTACGAATTAAATTTTAAAATTTAGTGTCTTAGAAATAAGTAAATAAGAAAAGCTTTGCTACTAAATTTTTAAATATAAATTGCGCAATTGTTTTTTCCACATAATGTGAATAATTTTTTATAATTGACAAACTTATCCTACGTTTCTTTAAGATTCCTTTC
>JAPDSC010163334.1:21801-36424 GCA_026290005.1 Latrodectus geometricus
TCCTGATAGTTGCATTACATTTACTATTTTTATAACAAGCATACTTTTAAATATCTGGAATGTTATTTCTAAGTAGTATATGGAAAAAAAAAACTATAACCTTTGAGTTATGATACAGATATTGTAAGAAAATAAGATTAAATTTCGTCAGTGAAAAGTGAACAAAACCTTTTTTATTTGCTATATAGAGGAAACAAACCCTTTCTAAACATTGGTAAATGGTAATCTTACCGTCATATATTATTAACCATATGTGAGGGAAGTAAACATGAACAACTGATGAGAAACTATAGAGACACTTTTTTTTGATTAAAGTTAGTTTTATGTTTGAATCAAGAAAAGTATCTCAAATTTAGATTTATTGTATTGTCTTTTGTATTATTTCTTAAAGCATTGATACAATATTGAAAAGAAATAATATAGATCCTCTCACACGACACATATTTTCTGCAAAATTCCCCTAAGATGCAAAAAAATAAAATAAAAACAATATCAATTAAAATAATTTTAGTAATCATTTTTAAGAGATATGAATGTTATTGATTGTGTTCAAGAACATGCATAAAAAATTATTAATACTTATCTTTCTTTCCATTTCATACGGACGGTATTAGTAAGAAATGTAAGTATGAAGAATGGAGTCTGTTTAACCCGGCAGCATTAAAAATATAAGTTTAATGGAATCGAAAATTTTACACAGATGAAAATATTTCTCATATGTGAAAAAGTATTTAACTAATTTTCGAATAATATCATTAGGAAATCTTTGCTAAATTGAATATGTGTTATCTTTCGCAGTAATTTATTTCTATATAGGATTGATCCTGCTTTAAGGAGTAAAACTAGTGCTAATGTAACAGATCCCTTCTTCATAAAATAAACAGAACATATCTAAAATATTTTATGTGAGTTTTTGAATGATTTATCAACTTTCATGACACCGCAAATTATCATTTCCTTTAAAACGTTAACATCAAGCCATTTGTAAACAAATAAAATTTAAATTTATTAGATTATTAATATAATATTTTAAAGTACAACCACACACATATTTTTACCTAGACTAAAATTTAAAGCTTATAAATTTTTAAATTTGCACCTTAAAGAATATCTCAAATCTTTTGAGAAAATTAAAAAAAACTAATAGTTATAAGAGCAAATATTGATTTTTTAATGCATAAAAATTCATGCAAATAGTTTAAAATTTCTTTCCATTCAATAAATGTAAGATTTCCACTAAAATTAGGGAAACACACAATAACAATGAATTCTCAATTTCTTAGACGTCAAAGAGAGGGAACGATTTATTCCAGCACCGAACATCGTCTGTGAAAAAAGATGAGCAAACACTCGCGAGGTGCGATATTTCACTTAACAATTGAAGCATGATAATGGGAGTTGTTCGATTAGTAATTATTCATGAGCCGATTTCTATACTTATTGTCACTTTAAGGTAAGAAGTGTCAGTCACTTTCTTTTGAGAAACAGTTACCTTTATTTGAGAAATCACATAAGCGTTTTCATACAGCTGCTTCATGTTGTGTCGTATTACATCTGGCTCCATTTAGTTACCGTTAACACCTGACATACCACATGTTTATTGAATTTAGATTTTACCTGACAAAACTATGTACATATGTCTTCGATCCCTTACAGCTGTGAACTAATGACATTTTAATTTAAAACTATGGGAATAGGATAGTTTTAGAAATTAAATATAAATTATTTATATTAGATATTTGTATACATCATACATACCGAAAGAAACTATTTTTTATAATAATGAATTTTAAAAAAATTCTTTGGGATTAAAGATTCAGTTTAAAAGTGAAACCATGTTTTATCATTTAATATGAAAAATGTGTTTATAAAAAAATTTAACTAATAACATTTAAGAATGATGTTTTACATTAATGAATAAAAATAAATCAAATCACTTGGTTTAAAACGCATTCATTAGAAAGTTGCTAAATATTGAATTTAGTATTCTTGTTTTAATGTCTTTTTTACTAGTGATATATCGGGAAAAGAGAAAGAGCATTCCGTGGTGAAAGTCAAAAAATATTTTTTCAAGAATTGAAAATTAAATAAATGTTAATTTTTTATGTAATTTACATTGTAAGAATAAAGAAAGAAAAGAGAATTTGGTTTTATAAAAAATTTTTTTCCTGTTCCAATGGTAACGCACAGGTGACAATTTTAAAAAAAGAAAGCAAGGAACTCATGCTACTCACTTAAAGCCCAAAAAATCACGAAATGGAATGTCACAAAACTTATTTAATTAACATAAGCTTCTTTGCATCTAGGCCTAACAAGTCACTTAGAAATTGTTAATTTCCTTTATATAATCAATAATGTTCTAACTGTTAACAAAAAACACTGTTCTCAAAAATGAGAAGTTTTGTTTAAATGAGACAGAGAACCACATCTTAATATGAATAAGTTTTACTTCAAAGGGTAACTAATTTTACTAAAGTGATCAAGGGTTTTTGATTTCAAGTATGTCAAATTTTCAGTCAGTGTATGTGTACGTTTGTGTTATGAAGTTTGATGATATAATTCGATATTTCTACTATTTAAGTTATTATTTAATTGATTATATTTCATACTATCAAATAAAATACATTCCCTACATACAAAAAAACAATGAAAATTAATGAAACTTTTTCAACACATTCAAACATGTTTTTTTTAACAAATAAACATGTAAAATATCATTTCGTATTATACAATTAGGAAATTAAAGCTTAAAATTTAATTTGAATTTAAAAACACTTAAACTTAAGAAAATTTAACGTCAGTATGAGATAAAAAGCAACGCAATGAAATCATTTTTAATAAAATTATTTGCTTTCGCATTTATTTGAATACATTTAAATTAATTTAATAGCAATTTTTTGCATTAATTTGTATTTTAAAGATATGTTATAAATTACCTTTGACTAAAATAAATTATTGAATTTCGTGAGATTGGATATTAATTTATTACTAATAAAAAGTACATTTTCTTACTGTTAAAATAGTTGAATTTTCAGTATTAATAATATTTGCTTTGAGTAATAATTATTTTAATGTAACTTATTGAAAGTTAATATTACTAATTCCTTTAAAATACTATTCAAAATATTTAAAATGAAGTAAAATAATGGATTGCTAACCAATAAACTATTTTAAGCTATGAGTTCAATATATCAGCAGGAATTGATATTCGTTTGAAACGGAATCAATGACACTAAAAGCAAGAAGAATTTCACTTTAGATTGATGAAAATAATCTTTTCAGGACTCACAAAGATACTTTGAATGTATTTTTGTCACTTGCTGGAGGCAAGTTGGATGGAACGGGAACAATTGTCCACATTTACTGTTATATTTGAGCCTTTGAAACTAATTCATCCCGCAGATGGTTTCATTTTCGTGTGTTTCAATATCTAATTTTTGCACTTCAAAAGACATGGGAAACATTTCTCTATAAGCGATTTTTATTATATTGAAGAAACTGTATTCAAATTATACAAATGAAGAAAAAATAATTCGTCCATGGTTTTTCAAATGGCAAAATTCGTAGCAATTTTTAATTTATATAAGTAATTTTTTTTAAATAATTTATATAAGTTAATATTTCGTAAGGCATATTTAAACATTTGCATTTCATAATTCACTTTGAATAGTAAAGTTTAATTGGTTTACTTTTAATTTTTTACAAGAGTAATTTTTATTTTTTAAGAAGTGCCTTAAATTCTTCGTGTACTTTTCGAATGATTTGATTTTTTAACCAACAGTTACTTTTGAGAAACGAAGGAGGATTACAATTTAAGCCAATTGTCTGAAAATAATTAGACTGAGTAGGAAATAAATTTATGAATCATTTTGTAAAACATATTAAAAATTATTAAATGATAGAAAATAAGTTACTCTTTCATTAATAAATTTTTGTCATATGAGTACACCAATTTAATAACTGATATTTTCGTTGATCAATATTTTTCCTAAATTTATTTGCATCACTTTTTTAAACTTTGTATTGTTACGCGTATTACTTATTAAATTTATTAGATCTTTGTTCCTTTTTTATTCTCTTTAACACAATTATTTACTAAATGTAATAAATATTCATGTTTTTTATTTTCCGGAAAACTGATTAAACAGTGAGCGCCGGCCGACATTAAATTCTAAATGTTCATTGAACTTATTAAAATGTGAAGTTTTCTTTAAATTGAATCAAAGAAAGATTTTTTGAAAGTTAATTGTTTTAGCAACCTTTCTTCAACAATCGGTAATATCTTTCAAATCTTATAAATTTGTATAATAAGCTGGTAAAAATAATTGTTCATTATTTATTGGAATGATTTGGTCAAATGACATCGTGATAGCGAAATTTCATCTATTTGAAAGGTTTTCTGTGTATTTTGAGTGTATTGTTGCCATTTTGTTTATTTTAGGTCTACAATGTTAGGTTTGAGTTAAATTTTATAGTTTCAACAATGCAATTCGTGGTATAGTGAACAATAGTTTTTAGCGTTTGATTTTTAAGGGTTTTTCATTACAACTCAAACCCAAATATACTGCTCAGCAGAAAATGGTTTCCCTTTAAATGCTTTTGAAATACCACTTGAAGGCAATGGATACTTTTAAGGTTGCCATTTTTTAGCATTAGTTGTTCTTGGCTCAAAAGACATTCTTCATAAATTAACAAGAAAACTTCCCAAAGTCTTGTAAGGTAATAAATATTCAGTCTTACGATGTGATGTTATTTAATTTAGTATTCATTGCTTCAATTTTTATCTTCTCTAACGGAATTGAACACAATTTCACTTTCTAATATTAGAAAATATTAACTTCAGAAATAAAAAAACGTTAAAGAATAAGGTGAACCTCCAACTTATTAGTAAAATCAATAAATATTCAATTCCAAATCTATTTAGCAAGCTAAGAAAAATTTTCAAATAAATGATAAAATTGGACATTGTTGAAGAATTTACGCTTAAGAAAATCAGAAAAATATGCTGAGCGAAAGTATTTATTTACGTAATTCAAAAGAAAAAGATTTTCTTTTGCTAATATTATATGTATTGCTTAAGATATGTGTATATATACTCTTATAAACCAAGAGAATAGTTATTTTTTTCTCTAAATGTACTGAAGATATTCCCTCACGCTAAATTTCAATTTCTTCTCGAAATTATAACAAATCAACATACAATGCAGTTGATACACACATATCATCTTTATGCCCTTTATCCAAGACCTTTTTCTTTTTTATAAGATGTAAAGTGTTAAATTATTTTCCTTGTTGTCTTTGTTCCTTATAGCATTTTAATCAATTTATTTATAAATATAAAAGAGTTTTCTCACTATAACTTAAGGGTTTTATTTGCATAACTTCATTGGAATTGTTTGTGACAAATTTTTCATGATTTGTCACAAACATAAGATTAATCTCCATAAGATTTAAGATTTAGTTTTAATCCATTGATAAAAGCCTTTTATATTTTTCCCCATGCCCTACCAATCAGAAATGCGTTGACACGTGGATGAAAAGATGACCGAATTTATTATGTAATTATTTCATAATTAAAGGATATTCACGTATTTCACACCTTATTTAATTAGTTTTTATCTAATACATGCTTGAGACCTAATTTCAATATATACTTTTGATTGCAAAATATCTTTGGAAACAATGTAAGTAAACAAATAAATGTCGTTAAAATGTAGTATCATTTCTTCCAAGATCCAATATTTACATTTTCCCTGCACACTGGTGATCTTGATTTCCTAGTAGTTATCATTCTTTAATAACTAACGTGCTTGCTTCGCTCCTGAGTAGAAAGTCCATTTAAAAGTATGTTTTTATATAATTATTAATAAGAAGAAACATTAAAATGTTTCGAGAGGTAAGTGCTTCAACGTACCATATAAAATAATTCTGCGTAAAAGTTTACTCTCCGTGATTAAACTCTTATGGTGTATGAGCCAAAATATTCGTTTATTGTTATTTGTTATTGATATTGCAACAAATATGGTTGTTATTCTGATAAGTTTAGTTAAATAAATTTAAATAATTTCTTTATTACATTAAAATCATTCTTACATATAACTGAAGAAAGCTCTAACATTATCCAAAAAGCGAAATTAAAAATATTACCATGAAAAAGTCTTTCCTTTGCATTTTAAGATCATTTCAAAGATTTTATTTTTATATATATATAAAAATATTTTTCTAATTTGCCACTGATGCATATCGTGAAAGAAAATTAACTATGCTGAATTAGATGTAGAATATAGTAACTTTACAGTAGCAAAGAGATTTCATTGGTAGACGAAGACATATCTAATGCACATTAACTTAAGAGATGTTTTATTAAATACTACAATGCTCAACATGATACATCAACAATTTTAATTGCATAAATGGACGTTCTAAGGAAATATTAATTAATATCTATAAAAACAAATTGAATTCATAATTTTCTTATAATTTCACTCCAATAAAGTTAATATTTCGGAAATTCATATTTTAATTTAATTATTAAATTTATAAAAATTAGTACATTATTAAATTTAATAATTAATTAATTATTATTATTAAAAATATGTGTAAAAATCTGTCTGATTCATAATTAACTTTTAACCAGATTTATTTAATTATATTTTATATGATAAAATATATATTTTAAAACGAATATTAGAATTTAATAAGTGTTTAAAACACAAAAGTTTCTCTAGATAATAACGGTGGTATGAATGGTTGCATTTCCTATTATAACTTTAAAAAACGCATTTATTTAGCTTTAGTGCTCTCTGACAATTTGCTTTCATATTTCTCAAAAATAATGATAATTGAAAATAAGTTGAATAAATATTAGGTTGGGGAAAAAGAGATTCATTATTTTTACGTGAACTTTATGTACTTCTTTTGGATTCACTTTGTAAAAAGGTTTAGAACAGCCTTCATGTAGATTTTTAGGTCTTGCGCGTTACGACTGCTGACATGTGGTTAACTTCGATCATTTTTGATATTTTATAGACATTTTCGACGAGGCTGTATCCACATGCGAGGTGCTTCTCTAACATCAAAAATACCCGAACGGAATCGACGAAACAAAAATTGTACGTAACTGGTTGTTACAGTCTTATATAGGACGATAAACACGTTTCACAATTTTAGCCACCCGGCTATCTGTTTCGCCGTTACAAGAGATAAACGAAAATGTATCAAATTTTCTGTTTGTTGTCTTCCATTTTTAAAACCATGTACTCGTAACTGAATTAATCAAACAAAAAACCACAAGAGGATATTTTAGTGTCAAATGTCACCTTTCCAACGAGCATAAATCTGAAATTGTTTGATAGATACCTCACGAGATATCGATCTCTACAGAAGTCTACCGAAAAAATAATGGATTACTTTTTCCCCAAACTAATATATAAACAATTTCATTTAAATAAATCGAGGTTCCAACGAAAATATTAATCAATATCTATAAAAACACATTGAAATTATATTTTTCTTATATTTTCATTCCAAAAAGTTTAATATTTTGGAAATTTATATTTTTTAAAAATTCATTGTTTGTAACAGTATTTAGTTTTTCTTATAGATGGAAAGGATATCAGCCATGTAATACAGGAGGATGCAATCATCAGGCTGCGGCTGCAAAGAAGCTTGTTTCACCACAAAGCAGAATTGGAGGGACCTTTAACTTTTTACCTAATAACGTTGTGATTGGTATGCTGATTTCACATTTTTAATATAATAAATGTAAGAAAATCAATTTTGTAATTAAATATTTAAAGATCTTAGTATTTGAATTTAGAAAATTAATAAAAGGAGAACTGCAACTTGATGGTGTTTCAGCATAATTATAAAATTTAATTAAAATGAAAAATTTAATTTTGAAAAATTAATACATTTCAGAGAACTTTTGTTATTTTGTTATCATAAAAAATAGAAGGTAGAAAAATAAAATAATTCGGAAAGAACAAAACTGAAATTGAAAGAACAGAAAAAATTTATTATGACGTCAGAAGTTTCTAAATATGATAAAATTTTTATGAAAATAGTCTACTGATCATCTCGTATCATTTGTTGATTTCAAACAAGAATTTTAATTAAATTTAAAAAAAAACTGTACTCGTATATAAATATTAATAATTAAAAAAGGCATTTAAATGAGAAGTCTTATTTTAATATTAACATTTTATTACGAACGAATGGTAAAGAATGTTTTATTCTAATTTAATATTCATTAACAGAAAAGAAGAATTATCATCACATAATTTTTGAATTCCAGAATTTCTTAAATCTATTTTCAAAATATCAAATGCTTTAAACCATTGAATTTTGAATTTATTGTTTACAAGCAATTGTAAAATTCATTCAATTTTAATATAAATAATGTAAATATTGCAACCAAATTAGATGATTATGTAAATTAGTCATATAGTTTTGAAATCCCTTAAATTTAAAAGAAATACTTTCGTACAACAATATCTCATGATTAATTATATTTTTAACATATTAATTTATATAAAAATTTTACCTTCTCAAAATGTGTATAAATGTTTTACTGGTATAAAATTTTATAATATAATATTTTTGTTTGCTTTATGCAGAATTACGTCAGCGAGGTGATAGGTCAACAGATGATTCACAGTTCGAAAACTTTTTCCTTGAAAATTTTTCTACATTTGCTGGGAACAGGCGGCAAAGGAATCATGGAATAGATGAATCCAATTTAGAAGACGAGGGTATATCTGTGTTCTGGATTGAAAAATTATTTGAAGAAGGCCTCAGAATATCTTCGGACTCTGAGGAAGATGATGACCCTCAGACTTCCATTCGCAGACCATCTAATGTCAGACCGCGTACACGACAATGGAAAAGGCTCATGGAAGAGAGCGAAACCGAACAGTCTCCTAAAAATTCCAAAAAAGAACTGAGCACGTTGTGATGATGAATATGTTTCTGGAGTTACATACCTGAAAAGCGAGATAAAAATTGAAACGTTATCCTTTGAAAAATTTTTAAATTTATGTTGTATATCTGAACTGCTCGGAATGGTTTAAGTTTTCTTTGGAATAATAATTTTTTATTGTATTTTTATATAAAGATGTACTCTTTTGTTATAGTGATATTATATTCCCCTATAGTAATATTATTTAACTGTTTCTCAAAAAGGTTATATTTTCAAATTATATCATGACTAAGAGGATAATTTTTAATTATCGTTAGTACTGGTAATATATAATTTTTCTCTAATGCAATTCCACTGTTCATATTGTGCATATTTACTACACAAACGACAACAATGCCAGCGAATGAACATTTTGTTAAGAAGGCATCAGAAAAATTCTTAGATTAACAACCATATAAAAGTTATAGAGATCATTTTCATCCAATATTATTGTAACTGAAGATCAATAGGTAAAATCATGCTCTAAAGTAGAAGCTAAAGGTGGAAATATGATTTTTTCTGATTTACATATATTACCAAAATATTAAAAATGCAATAAATATTTTAAAGTATAGTATATTTTTTCTCATATATTTTAAATCTCATAAATTTTTTGAATTTCAGTTTATATAAATTTAAATTACAATAATAATAAAAATCTCATTTAAAAGCAGGATTTTAAAAAAATCACTCTATGTATATTTTAGGTATTAAATTTCTAACAAAAAAGTATCTTCAGCCATTATTCTGTTGAGAAAACAGTTTTCATTTCGTTATAGAATTAACTTATTAAAGTAAAATAATTCACATTTCTTACAAAATGCAGAAAATATGGTTTACTATGGGGAATGAATAACATTGACTCAGGATTACTTCTAAATACTCAACTTTAAATGGTTATAATGTGAATTGTATTAATATCAATATATAAACAAATTTATAATATTTTATAATTTTAAAATCTGTAATTATTTACTTTATAAAGTGTTAGAGATAAAATTTTTTTATCATTTTTATTTCATCAGGCATTGAAATTCCTTTCTCTCGAATCAAATGTAAAGCTCCTTAAATGTGAGATACTACAATAAATAATAAAATTCTTGTTCCCGAAGTGTTCTTTTTTCTGAAGACAAAATTATTTTATCGAGAGGAATGGTATTTATTTTTCTGTCATACCAGAATATTTTGTTTTTATCTTAAGTTTTAGCTGAAAAATTACCAGAAAAACAATTTAAATTTTCTTAGTTAAAAGTTCTTTTAAAATTTTAAAAAATCGTAATTTTTATGCAATCTTTTTGTTGATCTCCACTGAGGATTTTACTTTATTGCCTGCTAACAATGTTAAAATATCTCAGCAATCGTAATAATTTTTTTTTTAAAGTATTGAGATTTGTTACAAATATCAATTGAAAATGGACAACATGTATTCACAAGCTCATTCTTTCTAACGAAAAAAATCAATTTATCAGATTCATCTATTGCTTAATCATCAATCTTTCATTGTTAAATTAACGTTGAGATATTGATCTGATTATTACATTGTAATGCCTAAAAACCCAAAAACAAAATTTTTAAATGTAGGGCATGGAAATTACAATCAAACACAGTAACCAAACGTAATAGTTACTGTGTTTGATTGTAAGTTCTATGCGACACATTTAAGAAAATTCCTTTCTACAATAAATTTCATTTTCAAACATTTCACATTGAAATGTGCTAAAAAGTTTTACCCCAGAACAACGTTTGCTCTAAGACAAATGCAACGTTACCGATACTTATAAAACACGACAATGTTATCACAATAACCAACTATTCATGATATATTGCGTTGACATATTGTTTCTCAAAATAAATATTAAATTGGCAGCTTTTCTCATAAATTCACCTTGCTCCTCCTTTTACGACAAATTTTTGATAGCTTTTTGTTAAAATTTTGAAACTATTATTATTTTTTTTCTTTTCTACAGTCTGATATTTATTTTTTTGTTTTTAAATACTAATGTTTTATTTAATGAATTATTTCCTTTAAACATATATTTTATTTCAAATATTAATCATTCTGAGCTTCAGTAATTTCTTTTAAAACAATAAAATTTTAAGTTAATTACTTAAGGAAAAAAATTCATAAGTTATTGTAATTATTATAATAAATAAATAATATCAATTCAAGAAATTTTAAAAATGTCATGCATTAAAATAAAATAATAACTTTAAACGAGACCTTATAATCTAAGTAAAATATAGTCTGTTCATTAGTTTGCTATCTTTTTGTAAGTTAACAATATAATTTTTCATGTTAATAAATTAAAATGAAGAAAAAATGTATTGTGAAGAATATAAATATTCACTAAGGTCTCTTCTTTCGGAAAAGAGTTTAATAAAAATTGATTTCTAAATTTGCAAAAACAGTTAAAGTAAAATAAGAAACTCAGAATAGTGAAAAATAATACAATAATGTAGCATGTGAGTAAGAGAGAAGAATCAGAAGAATTTCTTTTCATCTTTGAAATAAATGTAAAACATGATTGAATGTTTCATTTTATATCAAATACTACCAGAAAATTTTCTCTTTCAAAATAAACAAAGTTATGTGTGTGGCAGTAATTGCCAATTTCAAACAGTAGGATTCCGAGAAACGCTAATTAAGAGATCATATTTTTTATGATTTATCCCACATTATATTTCGCTAAAATGACAACCAAATTGAATGTTTGCAACCGGTTCAATATGCGTGAAAATTTAAAAGGGATATTTAAAATTAATTTCCGATATATTTTGTTAAAAAATAGTCAACATTTAATGCTCAAATAATAGCTAAAAATGGTCAAGTATACATTTAAATTAATTTTTAAAACTTATTTAATAATAAAAAATTTTTATACATCTGGGGTATTTCTAAATATAAATTTTTCCAATGCTCTTCAAATTTTCTAATTTTAAAAAAGTATTGTTTTACTTAATAAGTTTTTATAATAAATGACATGAGGGATTTTTTTTTATGAATTACAATGTTTCTTGCATAATGAATCTATTTCCAAGAATGTAACAGAGTGTATCAAATTCATTTGTCAAATTGTACATTTTTCTCACCTGCTTTTCAGTGACCTTGGAGACATGATGTATAACACATTTTCTTGATGAAAAGTTTCTTTTCATGTCTGAACATGAAAGAGAATTTTCGCAGCAGTTGCATTAAATCGTCCAGGTGTTCTCCTCTTTTGAAACTATATCTATCACCCCTGAATAGAAAGCCTTTCCTATTCAACCTGAACTAGTTTTGAAGTCGGACTTATTAAGTAATTGAAATGGAAAAACTACAATATTTTCGTGAAACAAAATGATTAATTTCATTATAATCATTCAAATGATTATTAGACAGCTTAAATTTATTTTTTCTCATAAAAGGATTGATTTACATTAAAACACAAATCATTTATGTGTATTGTAGAAAACATTAAATACTGTTAAGTTTAGTTATTTATATTCGGTGTTTTTTTAATTTATTTATTAGTTGATTAGTATATTTTGGCATTTTAAGTAATTAACCTATAATTAAAATGTAGGCTTTGTCAATCTTTCAGAATAATTAAACATGTATTTACATGTTTAATTATAAGACAACGCTAACATACTTACTCCTATGACGAAGATCATAAGTCAAGTTATTACAAACATGCTTATTGCAAATAAACATGTTTCTAATAACCAAAAGCTGTATTATCTTACTGATTAAGCTGTCTTAATGTTTAAACTGTACTATCTTGCTCATTAAAGAATTTGTTTTTTTAATCGAATGTATTGCTGGTAAAAATTGTAATGATTATTAAATCATTTCAGTATAATTACTATCTTAACCATTTTATTAATAGTCAATTTAAACCAACACTATACAAACATTGAATTTAAATGTCATTGGAATCATTTAAATAATAAAATTATTCATTGTAGATATAACAGAAATTATTTTTGTTCTATTAATTTAGAATAAAAATTGAACAATATTTTATTCTGTATTTTAGTATGCAAATAACTTTTTTAGGTTATTATTATTCCTCAATATAAAAATTCTTTTGATTTCTTTAGAATGTTCTGTAAGTGGAATCAAAATATACTTTCAATAAAAGCATTGGCGAATGGAAAACGCAATAATTTTAAAAAGAAATCTTCCAATGGCCATTGACAGTAATGTATACATGTGCGGCCAATTTTCCAAACTGGTTGAGGGATCTTCCTAGACCATACTTATGAATGCGAATATGAGTGCTAGTTTATACGTGTAATGTTTTATTTTTCACTATTAATTGTAAGTTTCAATTCACACTTGTATTGTCATTATTACAGATAATTTTAGATATTACAAGAGATTTAAATAATCTATCGAAGTAATAATTATAATTCTGATAGTTATACTTGATGAATTTGAAAACAATCACAAATATTTTTGTTTCCAGCAGTGATTTTATTTAGGCTTAGTGAAATATCCTTTTCATATTTTCATCAAATTGCAAAATTTTCATATAGTATTTCTTAGATTAATTTACTTCATTATTCAGTAAGCTAACTTAAGCACTTACATTTCCTAATAATATAAATTAAAACATTAAAAATCAACTAAAAATGTATTAAATTAAATGTATAAAAGTTAAAATTAAAATATATGTTGATTTTAATTTTTCAATTTTTTTAAATATATGTAAATAGTATTAAACTGCCAATTAGTGTTAACTGCAACATCGTTTGATTATTTTACTGCCATTCAAGTTTTAAAAACTATTTGCGATGAACCAAGAATATACTGATTTTCATTGAACTATTTGGTTAAATCTCAAAAAGATATTAAAATGTTATCTGAATATATGTATGTTTATTTAAAATTTTATTTTTAAATTCCTGTTATTTTATTTATTTTCCTGTTATTTTCAGAATTTTTTAAGATAGAATTACCTTTCCTTTAATAAAAATTAAATCATAATGGTTACGTTTATATAAACTTAATGGTATTTTAATGTGCATATTTTGATATATTTATGAGAAAGCTCATTTTTAAGACTTTCACAATAAAAATATTAAATACGAAATATTTGATTAATCATGAATATCAGTAAATCATCTTTTTTTTAAATAAAAGTCACAAATGCAACAAATAAGCAATATTTTATTTAGAAACATGTTTAAACAAGAAATGGGATTTTCAGCTAGTCTATACAAAAGCAACAAATTCTTACACATATTTCGAACAATTTTAATTGGCACGACCAAAAAAGCAAATAGAATTTCACCTTTGATTGATAACGAACAGATGCTCAGTACATCGCCAAGAAACATTTAAGCAATTCGAATCCATTTCTTTACGCCTCCTTCAATATACCAAAATGCTTGAGGCAAGTTTGATTAAACATACAACAATGTTGCCCACAGCAACAATGGGGGATAGTGACATTCAGTTTCCTGAATTGAGCCATTTTTATTTTAAATTTATAAGATAGCTTGGGAGCATTTTTCTGAAAAAAATATAAATAAAATTCTACAATGATATTCCTAATGGTAATAAGAAATTATCATATGGTATTTAAAGGGAAAATTTTATTCAACAAAATATTAAAAAATATAAATTAAAACATAAAAATTATATATATATATATATATATATATATATATATATAT
>JAPDSC010163337.1:0-36661 GCA_026290005.1 Latrodectus geometricus
GATTTATATTTGTCGAAATACTTATATTAAATGATTTTGTTTTATATATTAGGGAAATTATGTATGAGAATTCGTTTATCTTGCATGCACATTTTATCACTCGGTGCTTAAATATCATCATCCTTTATTTCACATGACTCAAATGCTTCAACAGCATGTAAAAATTACACTAATTTCTTAAATGATATTACTACCATACACTTTAAAACAATGATATTACTGGAAAAAAATGTATCATTTTGGTGATTCTATATATGTTTTCTACTAATTAATAATTACACTATTCAGAAAAGTATTTCAAAAGATAAATTGAAGCAAGATTTTGTTATTGCAATAAAAGAATACGATTAATTAGTTATGTACAACAAATGTAGTAAAATTGATACTTTTCTTTTATAAAGCATTAATATTTAAATTCATTATATCAAGCTTAAAAGATCTTTGCAGCAAGTGCCACTCTTAAGATAATATAAATAAGGCAGCAATTTGTTTACATGAAACTAGTCTGCAAATTGCCATATTATGTCATATAACTTTCTCAGCGTAATGGGTTGCTGATCTCTCACTAACAAAATAGCAACTGAACAGAAAAAGGGGTTCATAATGTAGCCAACCACTATAATCTCATAAAAAATCAATTGTATGCAAGTATTTTTTATATACTAAAACCTCAGTTTCCTTTATTGTATTAATTTCTTCTATTAATAACTTTGAAAATAATTTTAATGGAAATAAACTTTGAATCCATTATGACAATGCATATATTTTCATGAGTTGATCCCTTTTAAAATCTTTACGTGATTTGTTTTAGGGTTTAATTACATACATATGTTTTGTTAATAAAAGTATGCTGACAATGAATTCTTCATTTACTATAATTTGTAAATTTAAGAGAAGTTTTGAATAAAAATGTGATTACATGTCGGATTTGAAATAAAATTATTTATCAAGTCGAATAATTTGATTTCATGCGTTTACAAGAATTATGTGTATTTATTGTATTTGTGGCAAGGTGTATTTATGCATATAATATAACATATTATTCAAAAAATATTTCAATATGTTTAACAGGAAAATTATCTTTGTCATCTATATGAATTGAACATGGTGTTAGGAAGTTTTGAATAATATGCTTGTATAAATAAACATGCTACTCTTTGACAATTTCTTATAATTTTTTTATATAAAGTGAAAAATTATTTTAAATTTCTGTAAATAAAATTTTATCCTAGATAAATTTTCCGAAAATGTTTATATTTTTATAGCTTTAAATCATTAATAGTCATTTTACAAGTGTTTCCTATTTGTGTCGTAACAGATGTAGAAACAGTTATTCAAATAATCAAATCTTTTCTGTTTTTACTATTCAACATTGTTACACAGAAACTCTTCCTTAAAATTTACAAAATATGATGCTTAACCTTGTGCATTTTAGGGATTAGAATTAGCGTGTACTCTTATTTTATTAAAGATAATTTGTTTACGTTTGTTAACATTTCTTACCAACCTGGAAAATATAGAATGTTTGAGCTTATAACAGTAAAACATACTTTCATCAGACAGCTCTTTATTATGAATAGTTAAGAAGTCAGGGATATTATTCTTGTGAAACTAACAAACACAGTCGTTTCTGAGAATATGAGTAAAAAACTGGAATGCCTGCTGAACAAAACATAGGCACGCGTAAATTTGCAAGAAAATTGCTACTACATCAACAGTTTGATTAGAGAAAACTCTTATTTATCTTAATGTTTTATTTCAATGAAGGATATTTTAGAAACTGTGACAAACGACGAACTCATAAGCAGAAAGCGCATTAAGTTTTGAAATGAAATATACAAAATGAATACTGTCAGTTTGCACTTTGAACTCCAACCCGTCGTTACTTAGCCTATCGAATGGATATCCTTCATCAAAAATATTTAACCACTCATAATCTTAATGATGTCATAGTATAAATATTTCCTTTCTGGTACTAAACTAAATAGTTTTCTCTTATTTAAGTCTAAGTAATACTACTGTTAACAGGACAATGAGTGATAATATTTAGATTGCACTGTACTTATTTTATTGACACTGATCATATTTGATATCTCCCTGATTTCATATTTTCTAAACTTCTCATAATCTAAAAACTGTATTTAATGATTGGCAAGAAACTCTGTTGTGTAAGACAGACTTTTTTATTATTGAAATGATTCCGAACATAAATGATTTTACTTCAAAATTACAAAAATGAATTTTTATGAAATTAATGTTTTGTAATAAAAATCTGTTACTTTGAAATATTTATATTTTATTTTTTAATTATCTGAAAAAGGAAGTTGAATATTTCTATTAACTCAGTCGTTCTACCAATTTGTGCATTAATTAAAATATTTCTTTTCATAAAATAATCTCTATAGATTAGTAATGAGAGCATCTTATTCATTTTTATTTTTTTTTCTCATAAAGATATTTCATATTCCATATGAGAAGAAACAAATTATAATTTTTGAGGATTTTAACTCACTTAATCTTGAATAAAAATTTGACCCTGAATTTACATCTAATTAATTTGATTACTTATATCATACAGAAAAACAATTCTTCAATATATTATACCATTATTGTATAAATTTGATTTAAATTTTATAACACATATGTCAGAAACATGATTTAAATTAATTAAGAGTGAGTCATAATTCAAGAAGTTTGAAATTTAATTTTGGTTTTATAATTATTACAATCTTGTGATTTTCGTATTTATATTTCTGCAAAAATAAGAATAATTTACAAACAAAAAAATTTCTAAAAATTGTAATTCAAATAAGTCAATGGAAATTTCATTAAACTTCATTCATATCTAAATAAAATGAGTCAGATAGCTATTAGAAAAGCTTTTTCTTTACTAACTAATTTTGTTTACTGTAAGATTAAGCTTGAAACAGATATTTCTTTTATTTCAACCCTATAAAATTATGTCATCAAATGTATTAATTAATTATATTTATAAGAAAACTAATCATAATTTTGACATTATTTTCTTATAATTAATGCAAACATATACATTTTAAACATTTCATTTCTGGTATATTTTACATAATTTTATTTATAGATGTCACAAAACTTATTTTTTAAACATTATTCATTATAAAGTGATTGCTAATATCCTTTAAAAGTTGTTTTTGATTTTAAACCTATAAATCTTTTATTTTTAGTATATTTTACAGAAAATTATACCTTGTAAAATATACTAAAAATAAAATTTTATCATATTTTACAAGGTATAATTTTCTGTTTCAACCTCGATTCGTACATTCTTATGATTAATCAAAACAATAATAAATATTCGTTATATATTTTTAAAACGTAATTCGAACATTAAAAAATGCCTTAATCGTATAACTTTTTAATTATATTATTGAAAGATAACTGAAATTTTAATATTATTACTATGCTGTATTTATAAATAGGAGAAGTAAAAAATATGAATAATTTCAAAAAATTAATTGCCAGAATAAGCAATATATGAAATAAGACAAATAAAAATAAGTTTTTATCAAAAGGGAATGTATCTAAATAAGCATTAATATACATAAAACATTAGTATATCTTTTGATAATTTATTAATTGTCCCCTGAAGACATAAACATAGTAAAGAATATTACAAAATGTAAAAAAAAGAACACTAATTGTAGTGGAAATCAACATATATTATTTAACAGGCAGTTTATTTTAAGATGCTTAAATTAGCAAAACATGTATCACTTAAAAAGTAAATAATAAAATTACATGTATTTATACTTACAAATTATCTATTATCATCAAATTCAGAATATTATATATTCTCTTTTTGGCATACTTAACAAAATAGCGGCATGGAGAATTCCTCATTTATCAAAAATCTGTTTTACTTTATATTTTACGAATTACATTTTAAAAGAAAGTGATTTTTAAAATATTAATGCATAAACTTGTAAACCGTATTCATATATTTATCTCATTAATTTAATAAGTCATATAAATTCAAGCTAATGTCATATTAATTAAAGCTAATTCAAACTAACATTCAAATGCTAATTTTGTGAACTAAGTTAGAAAAAAGGCATGCATTCGTATAATTACAATATTATCATTACAACATAAAGTACCTGATTACTTAATTTTTTGCATTTGTATGACTGCTACAAACTGGAAATTATGAAATTTAATAAAACTACCGTAGTATCATAAAATTATGACAGCATAAAAGTAAGAAAAGTCATGTTTTTAATCAAAATTTTAAAAAATGTTATGCAAATATTAACAATAATATATTTTAAAATTTAATTTTTGTGTTTAAGTCAGTATACTCTTTTAGCCAATTTTAAATTTTTTGAGGAAAATAAGTTAATTTTTTCTTATCAGTTATTTTTCTGAATGTTGCCATTTTATTTATATTTCTCTTAAATTTTTCATTTTATGATATTTCATTTAAATGAGTGCAATGAATAATTTTAAGATAAATGCTATGTATTGTCTTGCTCTTAATTTTATTATCATCCTCTATTTTTCACATTATAGGCTCATTAATTAACAAGCTTGTAAAATTAAGTATCAAGTCTTTTTTATGTATTTTTAATGTTTTATAAAATGATATTTGAAAACAAAATTGGTTAAATAGTTTAATTGTTCAACTAATTCTTAATTAAGAAGAAAACTATGGATAATTTGTAGTTGAAAAAGTCAAAAAGTCAATATAGTTAAAGCTAAAGGATATTTTTAAATGTAGTAATGTAAATGTTTTTCTAAGATACATTAATTAAGTTCTTTAAGCATAATTTATGCAAATTATGTGTTATTATTTTATTTTAATAGGTTTTTATCTATAAAAGTAAAGTTCAAAAATATGAATTTATTCAGATGAAAATTACAATTTTAAATTATTCGTATATTTCAGTGTATATGAATTTAAAAGTCACGAATATATCATTTTATTAAAATTGTCACTTCATCAATTTATAAATGCAGAGATATATTTAACAGTACAATTATAGTTATCATGTACACATAACTAAGCAGTAGAAATGCATTTATACAAAAATATGTAAACATTTGAGTCATGAAATTTTACGTGAAAAATAAATTTTTAATACATATTTATAGATAGTTTAACGCTTGACTGATTTTTTAAATGTTTAAAAAAATATGTCTGTGAAATGTGGAATATTTTTATTTTCCGCCACAGCGATTTTTGAAATTTTCCGAAATGTCATTTGTGACTATTTTCTCCTGAGGCGATATATCAACTTCAAGTAAAACACCAGAATGAAAGGATATTTTTTTTCATTTGAAAATTCATATCAAATTTTCATTTCAATGCCTGGAAAAGCTCCAATATTTCAAAACACAGATTTATAGCTGAATATGCTATCAACCTATTAGTTATATGCATTTAACTAATTAATTAAAATAAACTGTTAATGATAAAATGAATCATTACTTCATTAAGATAATATTTTAAATATTTAGAGAAAATGGATTAAAAAAAGAAAAAGAGTAACTAATTTTTATTATAAATAGTATCTACGTTATATATGCATATTGTTTAAACTTATTATATTCATATTATTACATTTTATAACATATTTCAAATTTAGAGTCATTAATAAGCGCAATGTAAATAAGAAATAGTATAATTTAATATTTAATTTTTCTGAGTTAGAAAATAATATTTAAAGGTATATCTTTATGACATGCAATTCATTTAATTTTATATCAGTGCTTAGAATAGATGTATAAAAAATAAAGTTTGTTCCTTTCTATATTTTTTCAATATGTTGTGGAAATTTAAAGTAAATTTTTAATAAAAGATACCGCTTATATTTATGCATTTCCTTTATTAAAATTTCATAGATTTCATTTATATACTTTGAGAAAATTTAGTAAACTTGTAATGAAAGAAATTTCTTATATATAAATTTCCTTTACTTAAAGTCCATTGAATTTTCCTAAAAATTACTACTTTTTCAATTATATTCATTTATTTAATATTCAAAATATTACAAAAAATGGTTTTAACTCCTAATTTTTTATGAGTTTATCCATAAATAATATTAATTATCTTTTCTAAAATTAAAGTTACATTTAGGTATTCATCTTGCTTATAAATATTTTTTGTTGTAGCATTAATTTTAGTACATGAAGTTGGTCTCAGTTATTCAAAAATTTATTCCTAAAATAAATATTCATAAATTCTTTTAAAAGTTTAAAGTTATTTTTCAATATTATTGCAATTTGAAGAATTGGTTCATTTATGAATGTTTTTAAGCAAAATACTTATATATTCTGAAAAAAACCTACTAGCACTTATTAATAGTAAAATGTAAATAACATGAAAACATTTAGTAGTTATGAATATTTTTGTGTTACAAGAGTTGCATTCCAATTCATGTCAAAGCAAATATTTAAATTCAAAGAAAATAAAATGCGAAGACAAACTTGAATAAAATGTATCGTGTCAAAATATACAGCATATACATGTTTTTTTTTTTACAAAAATACAACTGTTTCAAAAAAGTTGTACTACAGAAGAGGTAAATAAAATAAAATAAAATAAAAGTGTATTGTGTATGTGCTTTTAAAAATTAAGATCCACTTAAAGAAGTAATTAAAACTGCAATTTCTTATTAAAGAATGCTTATTTCACAAAACATTTTGAATTTTAAAAAAGAAGAATATCTTTTTGTTATTACTTTTCCAGGTTAATGAGGATAAGATGTTCCATCTTATTAGACTTTTACCTTGAAGTCTAATGGTCACATAAGTATTATTGATTGAGAAGTGATTCTATTAAATAAATTAGTTTGAGAATTCAGAGAAATAAAAATACTATAAATAAAAACAAAAAGATGATAATTGAATTAAAACGGGAAACAAAACAGTAGAGATTCTTGAATATCAAAATATATCAGACAGAAGACATAGCCTGAAATAAAAAAGTACAACAGAATAAAAAGTCAACTACTGACCACTTAGGAGAGAAGAAAATCTAATATTAAGTGATAGCATAGAAGTGAAAAAGAAACTAATTGAATCTCAAAGTAGAAGTGCTGGGAGATTTACAACGATAAAAAAGATATTGGAGAGCCCGTGGTCCAACATTAATGGTGATAAAGCAAAATTAGAAAGAAAAAAAATACACCGAAGATAATATATGGTCAATATGCTTGAAAAAGAGACAACAGAGAGCAAATTAGATGTAACTTTGCCACTACAATCAACTACAGCACAAATGTGCCGAAAATAATTCCTTTTTAAAAAGTATAAAAAGAAAAACGTTTTTTGTGTCCAAATATTTTTTCAAAAGAGAAATCAAAATTATATTTAACTAAAGAATAGATGGTTGTTAATAAAACTGTTATAACTGAAACAATACATTTATATTATACTAAAGTATGTATTAGGGTACATGAATGCCTTAATAAAACCTGTTAATTTTAATTTTTGTTGATTTCAATATTTTCGAACATTTAATTATACAGTATATAAAATCTTGAGCTCCTCGGAAAATATTTTTTATGCTTTCTTGTTTCCAGAAGAAACATATTTTAAATAAACAACACATTTTGAAATGCATATTTAAAGGAATAAAAATTTTTTCCTTCAAAATTCATGTTTTATCAATATATAATAAAATTTCTGAAAAAGAAAAAAATTTTGATTTTTATTTATTTTTATAGAATTATTATATAAGGAGAAAAACAAATTATTTATGCCCTTTGAAAAATATTTAAAAGCTGGGAAGAATCCCTGTGCGCATTGCAAAAAAAGAAACAAAATTAATAACCTTAATAACAGGAAATTCAAAACTATTTTCATTACACTGAAAATTGCAGTTTCGGATTTAGGTCTCCTTTGTTGAAAGAATAATTGCTCCAATAAGAAACAAGCAACATATATTGTCTCTCTTCTTTTATTAAAATATAATAGATTCCACTGGCAGTTTTTTCTGCTTCTGTAATTAAAATACTTATAACTTTTATAAAAAAAAAAGTATGCTGTGAAGTATTCTGGAATCTCGTCATTACTTTGTAGAGGGAAATATTTTATTTACAAATTATATAATGCTCACTTTGTCACTAAAAGAAAGTCATAATTGGAAACCAACAAAAAATAAAATGACAAATCAATTTATAAGTTACTCATTAAAGATTACTTATTTTGTATAAATTGATATTGTTGTATTGTTGAATTTAGAACACCATAGAAGGAATTTCAATTACTTTCAGAACTACGATAAACTGCTAACACTTTATTTAAATATCACTGAATACATTTTTTTCAGTATGTCTTATTTTTGTATTTACATTTCTCGGAGAAATACAGTAAGCTATCAATTTTGATAAGGTTACACCGAAAATTGTGAAATTTTTTAGCAATAGAAAAACATAAAAGGAATGAAATTAATTATTACACAAAAATTCATAGAATATATGAAATTCTTCAATATTATTTGTAGAACAAAAGTATCTCTTGAAAGGCTATATTAGATTTTCAAGACTGAAACAAATTTAATTACATAGATGATATATTTAATCATGGTAATTTACCATACTTTAGAAATATTTTAGCCATAATAATTATAAATAATTGAAAATAAGAAACTTTATCAAAAATAAAATGTATTTTAATGTACTTTAAATTGTGATATAATTATGCCATAAATATGTTTTTTCTTTGTTATGTAGTCAACACAATCATCTGTACATGTTTTATTGCCCAGTTTTATTTTAATCAGGTTAGTATAAGTTATAAATAAAATTGAAATTTAAGTTAATAACATACTTACATGAAAATAGCTAAACAGTATTATTAATACGGAGTAATTTTTCAAAATTTTAGCTACAGATTGAAAATTTAGTGTGGTTAAAATAGTTATAATATAAATTTTATATGCAATAAAGCAACAAACACATCACAGAGTAGTGTAGCAAACAACAATACTATCAATGCGTCAAATACTCATGTTAAAGTTTAGAAATGATTATTTAAGTATATTCATTTTTCAATGAATCAAATAGTATAAAATTATTTCAAAGCAGTTGCGAAAATAACGCAGCCAAAAAAAGATAAAATGGAGTTTAAGATAATTTTTGTATTATAATTACGTTAGATAGCACTAAGTAGCTTTTAGACAGCACTAATTTGCTTAAAATCAGTTTATTGGATGCAATTCAGAAAAATTACGTGTACTAAATTTAATACTTCGTGCTGAAATTACAATGCATACTTAAAACTTTTATTATGTGCTTTAACATACAGTTTTATACAGCTTGGTCACTACTACTTTGTTTTGTAAAATTATTTCATATAAATTTCTAAAATTAATTAAAATCAAAATTAAAAATGAATTGATTGCTATAAATAATACATCAACACACAATAATCTACAATTAAGCAGTGCTTTTAGGTGTCATTGCTTTTGTTTTTTATCCTAGTCATTGTTGAAGAATGTATAAATTACGATTTTGTTACCGTCAACTACACCTATTAGGAGGATGCTTGAGAGACTTCAAGATTTCCTGCCTTGTGACACCCGAAAAGTATTGTCTACCTATAAAATGTCCCCTTAGTAACTTGTGACTGTGGCTCATTATATATGAAGAATGTATACTATTTGTTTGAAATACTGCAAAAAGTTTTACAATAACTTTTAGAATTATGCTGTACTTGCATTAACTTAAGTTATTGCAATAATATAACAATGACTTAACAATAACTTGCAATAACTTAACAATTTTCCTTAAGGAAAATATCTTACAGTTTCCTGTCAAAAATTATATTGAAAAAAGTATTACGAGAAGATACAGTATTTTAATCCACTTTAACAATCAAGTAAATTTATTAAAACACCAAAAGAACATCATTTTCATGACATATTTCGAAGGCAGATATTTTTTTCATATTCAAATATTGTATCAGAATTAAACAATTTTTAATATTATTTTAGAATTATTTACTTTTATGTATTATTATGATTATTGATTTTTGATACTTTTTCATGTATAAAAATACATTTGACACTAAAATGATCTGACACATCACTTAATTTTGTCCAATAATACTTTTGAAAAAACTAATTCTTAATGCAACACGTGTTGATGGAAAAGCTTGCAATTTGTGTGACTATTTGACTTTAAGTAAATAATTTGCATAAAGTGCACATGCTTCATTAATCAAAGTTTAATTTTTTCCATTTATGTGATTAAAATTCAAGTTGTAAATAAGATAAAACGAATCATTTTTCAGCTTTAAAACTATTTGTTATTTTTGGTAAATTTAACAATGCAAAAATTAATGGTTAATAAATAACATTAACAATGCTTACTGTTTTCTGCTCAATACTTTTATCTTCCATGTGGTTAACTGTACCAACTCCCATAGTGTAAGAATTAAAAAAATCAATCTATAATTTTGATGGAATTATTTTTTTTTTGTATGGCAGAATGATATTTTATAACAAAAATATATCAAAAGGTATTAAAAAATGAATAATATATAGCTTAATAGTTCCACATATGAAATGTTTTATATAATTACAATCTTATGTTAAGGAATATTTTAGTATATATTATGTTAGAATTTTTTAAATAGTGATAAAATTTATTCATTGACATATAACTATTTACATATATAATGTCTATATGATTAGTAAAAATAAATAATAATAGTTAGACATTTGAAAAATATAAAATATTAATTACTTTTATTTTATTGAAAATCATGTCTGAACCTAAAAAGAATTGATTGTTCACATTTAGCTGTTTTGCTAAAATCAATGATTTTTATTCATTCAAATATATTAACTCCTTTCATTATCACAAATATGTATATAACACTTTTAGAATTTTAATAATAATTATCTCATTTGAGAATTTTTTGCCCACAATTTAAAATTTTTTTCTTATTTCATTATTAATAATTTTGAAATTATTTACAGTTTTCAAATATGTTGAAATATAAATTGATATAATAAAATACTGCATTAGTTTGATTTTTTCTTTTAAAGTTAAAAGTTCAATGGAAATGGTTTCCTATTTCTAAATTGCCTATTTCAAAAGATTGTAGAACATATGATCACTACTTAAAGTATCACTTTAAAAAAGTTAATAAAAGAAAATACAACGAAACATTCTGAAAGTTTTATTACGTCAAATAAGATGACTAAGACTAAATGAAAAGACGAAGTTCTGGAAAAGGAAAACTTTTCTTGTTTTAATCCGGGAACGCTCCTTAGTTTTAATATCATCTGAAACACGCAATTTTTGTTTTAATTACAATATAAAATTTCTGTCTTAATTAAAACTGTATATTTTAAAGTCCATTAACTTTATGCTCTATCCTTCTAAGTTTTATTGAAAAAATATATACCCCATTGTTCCCAAGAACTGTATCGTAAGGATACTTATAATTTTATTTCCAAAAACAGTACATTTTATTTTAGTAAAATTCATTTTTAGTATTAAGAAGAAAGAGAGAAGATTATATTACTTATATAATAGAAAAATATAATAATTTTTATGCTACTGAATATAAAGTTATCAAAATTTATTATTTTATTCCTCTTATGTTTAAATGTTTATATTTCCTCACATATAAATTATTCCCAACTCAATTCGGTAAAGTTAGCTTAAAATTTCATAGCTAGCAACTTAAAATAATTACCTTGTTTAGTAATAGTCATTAGGATCATTCAATGAAATTGATCCAATAACCTGCCATATCATTTTTAATATTTTATTTGAAATGAAATACAAAAATGAAAAAAAAAGCTTGCTAACAGAAATAAGATATCACTTTTAAAACTAATTTAATTTTAATATATTTTAAAAATTTGAAGGTTATGATGATTTGGGTATTACCTTAAAAATATAAATTCTATGCAGTTCATATTAATAAACAATTTTACTATTTTAAGCCTAATTTAAAAATATTCAAACAATTAAAATTATCTACAAACCTCATGAATCTTCTTTTCCGATATTCTGTTGCATATTTAATTATATAACTTATTTATTTGGAATAAATTTGATATTTTTTATGATAATTGTATTATTTTCAATATTAATGAAAATAATTGACAAACTTATAAGGAAATTTACTTTTAGAAAATTATTTGCGTAGAAATTTATCATATTAAATTAAAAATACATTTGATGTGCACAACTGAAATCCGACATTGAGTTCATAATTCAAAATAAGAATAATTAGATAAAAGCTATGTAAAACAGCTGTTTTGAGAAAAGGCTACCAAAATGGATTTTATATAATCTATTTTAGATAAAAACTATATAATTTCGGTATGAATTTTGAAGAATAAAAAGAAGAAAGACATATATATATATATATATATATATATATATATATTAATACCAACACGTTTTTCTTATGTTATCTATCTCAGGTTTTGATAATGATCTATTTTCTTATTGTTAATCAATAAAAATGACCTGTTATAAGAATTTTTGCTATCATTTAAAATATTTTTGACGTAAAAGATTATTCATATGAATTTATTTTCATACGCAATAGGAAATCTATTTTAATAGAAAAAGAATGATCTTGTTATTTACATTTGCTTCAACTAAATTTTATTTATCAATACACGATTTTATTTATCAATATTTATCATACAATATTTTAAAAATAATTTAAATGTTAAATAAATTTGACTTTGTTGTAGTTTTAGTTTTATCTCCTTCAACCTAAAAGTACCATAATTTTAATTTAAAATTAGAGTTTAATTTTGAAGCTTTTTCCAAATAACAATTTAATGATAAATAAATCTCTTTAATTAGGATGTTTTTACTTGCTAAGAAAACTAATTTAATTTAAATTTGAATGTATTTGTAAGTAATTTGGAGTATAATCTCTTGTAATGAAATATATCTCATTAATAAAATTTTTAATAACGTATGGCGTAATAGACAAGTATTATAATTGTAATTTTCGTATAAAATATTTTATTAACAGTTACATATATAAGGTCGCAAGTACTATAAATGTCTTTAAATATTTTTTATAGTGTTATGTTAATAAGTTAACATCATTTGAAAGGCTTATATAGTTTGTGTGAATAGAATTTATCATTGAATATCACAATGAAGACATTAGATTTCTATCGTAGCCATATAGCAAACAAATTAAGAATCAGGATATATTTTATGGAATTTTCAGTTTTATACTTATTATTGTATTTTACTGTCATTCAATGATAAACAAATGTAACTTCTGTAATGTTTTACATAATTTTTTCAAATTGAGGATTTTTTGATAAATATAGTTTATTTTTAGAACTAGTTGAAATTTTTAAAATAATTACATTTCAATATATCTTAAAAAGCTTGAAAGTTTCTTTGTTATAACTTTTTCTATTTCGTCTTATAATAAGTAAGAAAATATATTACACAAAATAGCATTAAATGTTAATATTTTTTTACTCTACAAGGCTTATGTAAGTCATTATTTATAAATGTCATTTTTTTTTCGTTTATGTACAGTTTTGTTAGATTACATTTTCTGTCATTTCACTTAAGGAAAAACTAAATGTTAGAATTTCGTCATATTTAACTTTCTAATTCATAATATTTAATGTAAGATGATTAATTTTATTTCTATAGACAATCTTATGGTGGAAAAAGTATTTGTAAATTTTACTATGAAGCTATAAAATGTAATTAATAAGATATCTAAAGGAAAGATTATTCCAAAAGATGAGAGACTCTAAACGATTATTAAGGAAAATATGCAGACAAAATTAGCTTCAGATATATCTTATTCGAAACTAGGATAACATGGAAAAGTAATCACTGGAATTGAAGATGACAAGATTAGTGATTTAATCTTACGATGCAAAGTAAAAATTAATGAGACAAGAATGAATTTAATCTTCTTAATTGATTTCTCTTTGAAGCTAAAGTAAATTTATTCTTCAACTAGCAATTTAAGTCATGTTCGTATATTAAAACATCCAATAAAAGATGTATTAGGTTTTACTTCGATAATAGGTAATTTATAGGAGTATTAAATTTACGTAGACGTGTTTGTGATTTATAACATTCAATCTGGATAGCTAAATAAAGTTATTTTAAATTTTGTTAAAATTAATATTTACGAATTTTCCTTAATAATGCAAAAATTTTAACAAGAAAATAATATATAAAATGAATTCATTCATATTTTTTAGTTTGCAGTTGCAAGAACATATTCTATAAATTCTTTCTAAGATTTTCTCGCAATTAAAAAGCTTTTAAAACAAATTTTGTCCCAAGTTTTTTAAGCTTAGTTGAAAAAAATAGATAAAATAAAAAAATCTAAAAATAAAATTTTTCATCTCCGTAAAATTATGCACGATTATAAAAGAAGCATTTCAATATAAAAATAAAAACGAGTTTCAATTAAATTTTTTCAACAAATAATGAATTTATGTACACTTTGGTATCCTGTTTACTTGCTGAAGTTCTAAACACTTCTTACATTTTATAAAGGTTTTGATAGAATATTGCCTAAGTGAAGTTAAATTCACTTGACTGGTTGGTTTATAAAGCTTTAAAACACATCATTATATATTTTATTTGAAATCTTACCTAATCTATGAAACACAATGACAGACTACAAAGAGTAGTTCGTAAAGCTTTATAGAAACAGTTGTTATATTTAGATAAAATTTACGAGTAATATGATTTCTATTAAATATAGAATTTAGTTGTAACAAATTATTAATTCATTTCACTTTTATAAAGATTAAACAAGTATGTTAAATATATCTTAAAAAAGTTATAAGAGCTAAGCAGTTGTTTTATACAATGAAATTTCCTAAACTACTTGTTATGATCATTACTGTACGATAATTTTGTTGTCATTCTGTAAAATTCAAACAATAGGAGAAATATATTCTAAACCAGATTGGCTATTTTAGCAAGTTGTTATATTATATTATTTTAGGAATATATATTTTTTTCGCCTTCATATAATCGCATTTTAATCTAATTAAAACTAAGTAAAATTTTCTTCTATATTAATAAAAATAATAATATAATTTATTTATTTTTCACACATTGTACAATAAAACACTTGCATTTAATGTTATAGAAAAATATGAGAGAACGGGAACTCTTACGAAAAGAAATGAAATCTGTTGTTCAATCATAAGAAAGACAATGTTAGTCTTATATATTTTTTTATATTAAGTATTTTACGTTAGTTTAATTATTGATAAAAATTATACTAATTTTGTAACACTTACTTTTATCAAAAAGTAAACTGTTTTAAACTGATATATTTGAGATAGAGTATTTTGGAATGTCAAAAATAAATTATTTAACTTAAATATTCAAAAAAATAAACGAATCAAAATTGTTTGAAAAATAATTCTGCATTATGTTACAAATGATTAGAATTTTGCTATTTCCTAATACAATTCCAGCAAAAGGATGAATACAGGAAAAATAGGCAATCTGAACTAATATTTATTTTATTTAGGGAAATTTTCTTTAAAAATGACTGATAATATATTTTTAATGTTTGAAACTCTGCAGCATCCATATCAAAACTACTTAACTGAAATGAAGAATTTCGCTTATGCCTTACATACCAAATATCATAAATCAAGTACTACTCCTTAAATGGAACAAAGATATAAACGATCTTTTTTCTTTCAAGAGTAAAATATAAGAATAATATATCATTTTGTGCATAGTTTAAGTTCAAATTTTCTTAAAAGTCTTAGACAATAGTTTACAGAAGGCTCGCTTAGAATATTCAATTGACTGCTTTTGTTGTGAAAAGTATTAAAAGAAAATAACAGCGGAATAAATGGAATTTTCCTTTTATGATCTTTTGCTTGAATAAAAAGATTCAATAAAAATGAAAAACTAAAATTAATATTTTTTTATTTATAGGAATCACCATAATTTTTTTTAAATCAATAGAAGATATGAAAAATGAACAACTTTGCAGAAATTATTCCTAGGAAAATGAATTCTATGTGTCCGGAGTTTCTTATTACTTTTAAATTTTCCAAAAAACATATGACTAATTACTGTATTACAAAAATTATCTAATTTTTAAATAAATATTATCTCTTAAAAATAACCTATTTTTCTTAAATTTAATGTTCTAACATTATTGGAAAAAAAGCCAAAATATCAATGCTAAAAGAAAAGCAAAAATACTTTTCTGTGCCAATCATGTTTTATACTTGTCATACTAATAAGCACTCTAATTCATATAAGAAATTGTTGATAAGACTTTCTGTTATTTTCAAAGCTAACTAAAATTTAAATTACTGTTTAAAATAGATTTTAAATTATTATTTGCTTATTCTAAATTCTTACATTTTAAAACAGATTCCAAATTTCATTCATTTTGATAAAGCAAAAATTGTTAGCTTGAGCAGCAGACACCATCTCATTACAATTATGATGCTCCAGTCATGTAAACCAGATTGAATGAATAATTGTTTTGTTAAAGATTCTTTTTCGACATTTATCACTATTTACGATATTTAAATAGTTTATATTCCATTATTTCTATTTACCTTTTATACTTTTCATTTTATACTTTATGTTATGTAACATGGTGATATCAACATCACGTTTTTAAATTATTCATTATGTGTGTGTTTAATGTAATTTAATACTTAACTCTCAATAAGCTTCAGAAAACATTACACATGCTCTAAATAAAGAAATTTAAGTTTCGATCACTTATTAAATTTGTATAAAAACTATTTGGATCTATATTTTAGTTCAATATAGGGCAACTACTTAATGTGTTATTGATTTAATAAATACTTAGATGTCTACAAGAGAAATATTTTATCTTGGCAATAAAATAGTTCGCAAAAATTTCTTATTTTAAAGTTGAGGACACTTTTGTATACTAGTATAGTACCAAATTTTTCAATGGCTTGATGCAGATACTTTCTATAACAGGAATTGAGCTTGCCTCTTAACATAATAGATAATCATTTGTTTTCAATTTCCATTAAACAACAAATTTCTTTCAAGGATCAATGCTGAATGTAATTTCCTTGATATAGCAAAATCAAAGCATGTAATCATTTTGTAAAAATTGTCTATTTTGTATTAAGTATTTTGTATCCCATCAAAGACGGAATTTAATGTAAACTATAAATAACACATTTATCACGAATATCACATTGATGGCTTCTGTTAATTAACATTGATGTGTTTAATTGTAAATTTTGACAAAATGTCAAATATCAATCAGTAATTAAATTAATTGAAATTATGTATTCATATTACTTTTAGGCCTGGATTTCTAGACTACGTAATTACAAAATTTACTTCACGTTTAAATCATTTTAGACATGTACACTTAATTAAGAAGGTAAATCTTGTTAATACGAATATTAACAATACAATACATATAACCATATATAAACATTCAATATCGTTATCATCAGTTTATTACTTATGCATTCCATGACTTCGATCCATTAGAATTTATTATCATCCATAATATTTAAAGAATAATAATTTCTAATAAGTATATTTTTTTTAATTTTATTGTAAAATAAAGTACTCAGTCTAGGTACATATTCCTAATTAATATAATGAAATTATTTTTCATTTAATTTTCAATTTCTTTAACACCAGATATTACAAAATTAAAATCAATTTTAACAAATTATATTCAATCAAAAATAAAGTTATTACAAGAAGTCATTGAAGATATTTTGCTCTATATTTCTTAGAATACCACGTTTTAATAGTATGTACTTCCATAAATAAATAATTTAAATTATGGTTTTATATTTTAAGCATTAAAAATAAAATGTTCATTTTTTTACTATGCATATAAATATTTAAAGAATGTGAGATGAAATATTTTAAATTAGTTTTACACAACTACGGTTAGTAATTTCTTATAAAAAAATTAATTTTCTAACCAATATTTATTTATTTATTTTAAATAACATGTAAAAATCACAAACAATAGGTATAAGTGTGTTTATAGATTCCGTGGTGTCTTTGTTTTTATAGTTTAATAGTTAATTTACAGTATGAGTACTTAAAAATTAAAATAATATTCTGGTGGAAAGAAAGTTTTCAACAAAGATTTAATCTTTCACCATGATTTAAAAGGAAATTGAAGAATTATTTTTAAGTGTTTATTTTAAAAGTAACATTAATCACATTAGAAATATAAATTTCAATTGATTTTATATTTTTGGAAATTGTATTTTTTAAATTTAAAGTTTTTCATACTATAAATTCTTTTTATCTCTCGTCTTCGTAATAAACATAAAAAGATAACTATTTAAAAATGATGTACTGCTATAATTCATTTATATTCCTAACACTTTTATAGTTAAAAATATATGGCAATATTATAAATATATAAATACTTTTGAAGTTTTCACTTTTAATACATAAATTTTGCAGATTCATGAATATAAATAATTTATCATTGATTCTTTATTATACCGTCAAATATTTACAGGAATATTTATTTTTAAGCAACATTTCGGGTTTTCATTGCTAAAGTTCACATCACAATTCAATGAGTTTTTCAAAAAATGTTCTTCCAACAGCCAATGAAAATTAATTACAATAATTTAAAATAAATTTTACTCATATATAAGAAATTCTAAACTATAATATGAAAAGATATAAATATAAAAATACTTCATAGCTACACATTTTTATGCTTAAGCGTAATTCAGAAGATTATGAAATCATATGTAAAATAATCCAGTGTCTTAAAAATTGCATTTGTTAAATAACTATTTTTGATATTAATTGAAGAAAATAGAAACCAAATCTTTAATTAAATTTAAAAGTGTAAAAATTGAAAACTTATTTTAAGAACACTATGCTTTTATATAAAAGAAAAATAATTTTATAGTTCAAGTATGGTATTATGAAAAACTTTTCAAACTATTATTATGAAGCATATATCATTTTATAAAACATTTCTGTTGAAAGAATACAAATTTTAAGTTTATGCATTACACTACATTCATAATTTTACTAAAAATTTGTTTTTATAAACAATTAAACAAACTTTCGGACTAATTTAATTAAGATTTTGAAAGTATTCTAAATATAAATAAGCATGTATTCTTAAATTATAAGATAAATTGTAATTTAAAATGCACTACTGAGAATATTATTTTAGATAAAGTAAATCAATTAAAAGTGCGCCAAAAAGTCAGCAATAATTAAATAATAATAAAGTATTCCAAATACACCTACCTACGAAAATAAATTTTTTTTTAGTATGAAATACTTAACTTATTTATTGCTTCTTATTAAATATATTTTATGTAATTCCTAAAATTAGTTTGTCTTTGACTGTTTATAAAATTTGTTTAATTTTAGTAATTTATTAGAATTCAATTGCTATTCAGGACTCTCGACGGCCTTTGTTGAAAAATCAAATATATCACTTCATTTTTTATCTGTATTTTTTACTTTATATAATTATTAAAAATCATAAATAATAGATAAAGATTTCTTACTTATATGGGTATATTTTCAGAAATCTTAATTATATGATATCAAGATTTATTATACTTTTTAAATTTATAATTTATTTACAGAAATATACTAGAATATAGTTTTTATTGTATTACAACAATACACTTTTAAGAGTAAAACTGAGAAATTAAGACTGTACATTTTGTAATATTTTTAAGTGCAACAATAGATTTTAGGGAAGGAAATTAAACTAATCTTGCTATGCAAAAATTACTCAAAGAGTAAAGAAAATTAATTTGAAGTAAAACCTATATTTCCCTAAATAAAACAAAAAATATTCACTTATCGAATATGGAAAAATATGTAGTGACATAAGTTATTTGAAAATATTCTTGAAGAAATGACTTTCAGTGAAGATTTAAGACAGATTTTTCTACTCATGTCAAAAGCATGATGATGAATTATCCCAGGAGGAAATATTAAAGATCGTAAAAAGAGATATTAAAGATAATTTTCTAAATTTAATTATTTTATAAATTTCACAAGACTTTCTTAATGCAAGAAACAAAATTTCGAGTCCCTAACTTGTTTTTTTCTCCGAATCTGATGCAGGAATTGATAAAATTGCTTAATAATACTTAGCGCAAACTGGAATTTAATTTAATTAATTTGTACGTGCTTAGCTTCTAAAATTTATTTATCGTGAAATTTTTATCCAAGAATATTAAGGAAGTTTTGAATTTTTTTTTTTTATGAATTAAAATTTTTCAGTAATAGTTAGCATAAAAGAATTAAATTTTAAAGTTTGGGAAATTCGTTGACAATATCTTAAAATTAAATATTATTTATTATATCTTAAAATCTGTCCATGATTTCTAGTGAGGAAATTAAAAATGTTTTATATTCGATGTAAAACATTAGAATTATTTTATTATTTTATATTAATTCTAATTAGATTCCTCCAGAAAAAAAAACTAGACAATTTTTTATATATTTTATGTGCCAAATTCTAACAATTTTCGTATGTAATATCATTTAAGTAAGAATAAATAGTTTATTAAAATTTCTTTATTCAAAATATAAAAATATATTAACAAATACATAATAATTTATATTTTTAATAAAGCTATGAGAAAAAGAGAACCAAAAAGTATAATGTAAAGAATAACAAAGCTTGAAATTATTATTGGTTTATTGTTGAGAAGAAAACTTTATCAATTTTTGGCGTCATAATGCGGAAAATTTATAATTCACATAAGTGAAACTTGTGTTATGATTTGAAAAAGTAGGTTTTTGAAACTTGAAATTTATTGAGTTGATTAACCATGCCAATCTTGCATAATGAGTTTACATTTGAGTACTGACACATAAGGCAGCAAGAATTGCTTTTCTTATCATGATATTTATTACAGTATGAAGGTTAAGAAAATATTTTTATTCAATGATTTCACTACATGCGATATAATTTCTTAGTGTTTTACTTCATGTTGAAAACAAGTATAATGAAAAGTTTCAAGTTATTCAAATGTTACAGTTGTGTGTGGTACAGTGCAATTTATATTGTTTTTGTTATTGTACAATAATCTGGTACTTGGATTTCTGCCTTTCATCACCACAAGAGGCGAAAGTGTTGTGCCTTAGTAATTATTGTTGTCATGTTTTAATTTACAAGACACAACATATAATATTCGCATTGTTTGTCAATTACATAACATATAATTGACAAACACTATTATATGTTGTATCTTAGTAATTTGCTAGAAGAGACCAAGCAGAAAACCCTCAGACTTGGTCTGTCACATGCATTTCACATCTATCATTTCACATGGAGAACATTACGACCATGGAAGATATAATGTGCCCTAGCCACCACGAGCAAGCAAGACTGAGCAAAAAACAGATCGAATCATGATTCAAACTTTCTACTTTCAAATAACAAAAACAAATGCCAAAAAGACGAGATGAAAATCTGAAAATTAAAAGTGTACATTTAAAGAAATTAAAAAATACCTCAGAAAGCATTACGAGCTTCTGTAGAAGTTTCTTATCAAATAGGAAAAATAACGAAACCCCATACAATTGTAGAATCCCTTATCCTTCCTGCATCAATTAAGATGGCATAAACAATGCATGGTGAAAAATATCGAAATGAACTAAAACAATACCATAATCAAGAGATCCCGTATCTCAGCACATTTTCAAAATGTCAAGAAATACCGAGTCAAAAGTCATAAAACGCATGCAAAATGCATCTGTATTTGCTTTACAACGGGAAAAGACTGCCGATATTACTCAAATGTCACAAATATTTACGTTAGGTTTATTTTTAATAAAGATATAACAGAAATGTTTTTATGCTGCAAAAGTTTCGATGGAAAAACAACTGGAGAAAAAATATTCGAAGTAATAAATGAATATTTTGAAACAATGTCCCTTACCTGGGCAAACTATGTTGCGATTTGTACTGATAGTGCTGCATCATTAACAGGTTCGAATAAAGGGCTCAGAGGCTTAATTCAGAAGGTGACGCCTCATATGATATTTAATCACTGTATGATTTATATGCAAGCTCTTGTTGCAAAAGATATAGATGAAGAGTTTGCATAACACTGTTAGTTCAATTAACTACATTAATTGCAACAGCCACAACAGCCGTCTCTTTTCAATACTTTGCAATGAGATTTGCTCAACGTATGAGAGATTACTGTTACACACCGAAGGCAGATGGCTTTCAAGTGGGAAAATACTACGACGGATATTTGATTTGAAAAAAGCGTACATGTCGAAAAGAAACATAGATTGGCAAGTTGTTATATCAATGAGAATGCTAGGGAAGCTGACCCATTTATGTGATATTTTCGAAAAACTTAACGATTTAAATTTGAGCTTGCAGGGTGAGAATTCAACTATCATAACTTTAGCCAGTAAAATTCAAGCTTTTAAAAATAAGCTTAGTCTCTGTCAAACTGAACTGAATTAAAACAACACTGACATGTTCCCTTGTTTTAATGATTTTATCAAGGAAAATACTATAGATATATTAACATTCAAAAAATATCATTTCCAATCATATTGAAAAGTTTAAGGAAAATTTTTCGAGAAGATTCGAGAATTTATTTGAAAACAATCTTGGTTGGATTCGTGATCCCTTTTCCTTTGACATATGCAGTTCAACACTTCAAATTAGTGAGAAAGAGAGATTTATAGATCTAATTAGTGATTATACTCTTCGAAATTAATTTAAGACTCAGCCTTGCCAAAACGTTTGGCTATCCGTGGAAAAAAATATCCCGTTTTATGCAAGAAGGCCATCAAAGTGTTAATACAATTTGCATCAACGTATTTATGTGAAACTGGATTTAGCAAACTAGTTTCAATAAAAGTTAAATACCACTCGCGTTTAAACTCTGTAGATGATATTCGAATTGCAATTAGCAACATACATCCAAAAAGCGATGAGATAATTAGAAACTTGCTGCCACATATATCTCATTAAAAGGCAGTTTACTGATTTTTGTGTTATACAAAAAGTATTTTTTTAAATTATAAATAAAATTAATATGAGTCAAAAATGATGATGTTTTTATTCGATGAAACGAAAGAAATGAGCGAAATATACATCGTATTTGTGAACATTTATCTCTAGGTATTGCCAAACATTTTCTCTCTACAAAAGGGGTCACAGTAGAAATGAATTGCGCACCACTGATATAAGTAATCACACCAAATTCACCTTTTCTGGTATCGCAAAATCTAGTCAAATGAAGTTTCTGAACATCATCAACCAGAATAACATCAGGAACGTAAATCTTGTTCAATGGCGGTAATGACTCTAAGTAAAAATTCCTTGCCCTCCACAATTCAGGTGGAAACTCTTCAGACCAATATAATTAGATCAATCAAAGCATTTGAATAAACATTTTTATCTTGATAATTATCTGTTTTAGGAGTCAAACAGACTTGAAATCTGTGAACAGATAGACTAATTGTAAATCGCGCAAGCAAAATGATCAGTTTCCAGGGCAAAGTGAACTTCCTTTGGATCTCAATTCAAACCCAAAGTCTATAGGTGCCATTGGATAACACTATCAAACGACAACATGTCATTGCCAGTCTAGAATGAAAGAAGAGAGGGTTCAATGAAGCTCTTCACACTTTTGAAGGTCCATAACACCAAATTTTATAGGTTAATCTGTTGTACCTGCATTGCATCTTCCAAATATACAGTACAGTATCATATACGTGGAAATCCCTTTTTGCTAATCTAAGATCGCAAGAAACTATTCTTCAAATTTATTGGTTCACAACTGCTCTCTTCGATAGGTAGAATGCCGAATTAGTTTTATAACTGATCATAGCAATTTATACTCCACCTTGATAAAACACTTTTTGTGAAGAATAAAGTAAAACGCTTTATTAAAATAAGTTTAAAGTAAGTTAAAAACAAATTGATATTAATAAAATCATCAACAATTCACTTCAGTTCCTTTTACGTTGATTTTCATTTACATCAATTGTAATAGTAAAAGAGAATACAATTAATATTCTGCACATAGAATATTTAGGATCTCCATATAGTTCAGTAAATAGAATTTATGGTCTACAAATAATAAGTATTAAAAGTTAAAATAGAATACTTTAAAATTGAAACAATAGGAACTATTGTTAAAATGAATGCCTAAACAGGGAGGATAAACGAAGAAAATCTCAAAAATATGATTAAACTTTGTAAAAAAATATATCAACATCTTTTTTCTCTCATAAAGGTTTGCTGTTGATAAAATTTTCTGATTTGAAAAGGGGCTTGTAAATGTAGGAAGAAAAATCAATATCTTAAATGTTTAATTTGACAATTCAATGAACATATTAATAATAGTGTTTGGTGCAAATAACAATATAAGCAAAATCTTATATAAAAAATAAGACAACATATTAAAGAAATTTTCATTTACAAAAAATTGTAAATTTTAAACTAAAAAAGATAACATGTTTTTTGTTAAATTTACAGTGTATTAAAAAATTTTAAATTACTTGAAATTACAGAATACTTAATTTTTTTCTTAAAAATATTGTTCACAAAGTATGCAAGATTTGTAAAAATATTTAATTTTGTTTAATGGTATTTTAAAAGAAGGGAAAAATTAATCAATACATTATATACGAGAAGCTAAAAGCTTATATAAGATAACATTAAATTCTATGTTCAAATTAAAGTTTTAATATTTAAACTGTTTAACAATGTTTTCCTATTTCATGCTAATACAAACAAAACACGAATAACACTGTTTATAATTAATTGAGGAAAAAAATTATAATTAAAAGAGAGAAACTAATATTTTAATTTCTTTTAGATTATTTTTCCTATTAATTTTCACTACAATGTATTATTTTTTAATATGATTACATTTAACATGTTTATACCATAAATTATTTTAAATTGTTTTTGAATTTTGCTTTAAAAGATTTTTTGTAAAAATATTACGAATTTATTTTACGCTACACATACATTTTAACATCGTAAATAATAATATTTTTACGTTTTTCAAGCTGCTCTGTAGAATAAAAAACATGTTGATATTTTCGATATTTTTTAACTTGTAAACATGAGTAAAATGTTTTTTTCCTACTTCATACCTTTTTAATCAGATGAAATATTATAAATAATTCATTACTCACAAACTTGAGACCAGTAAATTTTATTTTGAAAAAGGCTTTGTTTCGTTCTTCACCTAAACAGCAGTTAGAATATATTAATAATAATAAAAGTAGCAATTTCTTATCAGTCTATCCTTTTTCATAATAAAGTTTATTCATACTAAGACTATTTATTTGATGAGTACGTGTCAAGAAAATGTTTTTAACAAAGATAATAAAAATATTGTAGCAAAATGAACTTAATTTAAATCGACTTGTATTATGAAATTAAAAATAGCCTTAAAAATACAAATTTATTGCATTAATTTTACAAAATTCATAAGTGCATCATTAGACTGTAAAATTATAAATATATGAAAGATATGGTGGAAATAGAAATAATTTTAAATTCTTAAACTTATTTCACCTTATATCATCTATGGTATAAAGAGAAAAAAAATATTTCATTAATCATTAAATTTTATTTTAACAAAACATTTATTTGTTTAACAGTTATAGCTTGTGTTAATTTGTTATGTGGAATTTTGTGTTTCTTTTAATGATGCATATTTTAGATTGTTAAAGAGTTTAAAATTTCATTTTAAACAGAAAAAAGGAATCATTTGACAATAATCACATTTCTCGGAATATTCACGATGGATTTCATCATTCAATAAAGCTTTTTGAATACAACATATATAAATATGTCTAATACTTACTGGAAATATGTTAGCGTGTCCTAAATATTTTGCACTTTTTAAATTACTTTCTAAGTTACAAATATATTAAAATCTTCTAATTCAATTGTATAACTATTAAGATAATTTTGATTAAAGTATTCCATAAGATCGAATTACATTCCTCAAACACATGTCCATTTGCAAACGTAAAACAAAACAAAAAAAAAGAAGAACATTATGTACATAAATAAATGTTAATAAATTCAGAACTAACATATGATTCATTATTGAGTAAATTACAAACATATTATTAAAATTTCCCTAGTTGTATTTTACCACATAATTTTAAGTTATATATATGTTGTCACTGACGCCTTTAAAATATTTTTTTAAATAATCAGTTATTCTAATCATACTCTGTGAAAATAATTTATATTTAAACAATTTAAGTAGAACTTTCATTTGCTACTAAATTTTGTTTTGTGAATAATACTGAAACATATCAATATGAGTTCGTATATCCAGTTCCGTACGGAAGATATTTTTAAATAATAGTAAAATACGTACTTCAATTTATTAGTTTAATGCTCTACATTTCCAAAACAGTAGCAAATTGTCTGGAAATAAAAAGCCAATAAGCGAGAACGTATTGAGAACTAAAAATCATCAAAAGAAGCACCATCTTCTGTTCAACAAAGGAGTGAAATATAGTTCCTTTTTAAGGGACGAAAGGTACAATGGCTGAATAGGAGCATACTTTTGAAAGAGATTTGCATATAAATAACTATAAATTTCAAGAAAAATGCTTTGCTTATCTAAGTGGGTGTCACTTCTAATATCTGTGATTTGAGAAATATAATAAGTATGTCATTTCCAAGAAAAAGAAATGGAATATGATATATGAGACTCGTTTTCAGATACAAATAAAAGAAGAAAATATAAAAGCATAAATATTATGCTTGCTATTGACAATAAAGATTTACTTGCAAGGCAATAGAATGCACAATATTTATATTCATACTTATCTTACAATTCATAACATAATAAATATATGTTATGAACTATAAGATAAATTGGAGATTTGAAAAGCACACTCATATTTCATTTTCTCAATACAAATTTATTGAAAATATTAAATAGAAATACATCGTGAATATAAAATTATTAGTGGCAAACAATATAAGAAGTTTCATCCGCAAATTTACTATAACATATTTGTTGAAAAATCTTAGAAAAGGATTCTAATACAATAGGCTATTTACAATAAATAGTTTGTGTAAGAAGTAAATATTGTGTCGTAAATTGAAGAACAATCCCCCTAAGTGAATAGTTGTATTACTTAATTATATCAAAATAAAGATATATATTTTCCTTAAATAAATAGTTATAAATTAACTCTCAAAGAAAAGCTTGAAAATCATAAATCTTTAATTGGCAAAATATCCTCTAATTGTTATGTTATATATATTTGAAGATTGAAAAATAGGTAAAATTATATATACATATGAATATGATATTTTTCTAAAAAGTATGATACTTTTATACATGTAATATTTTTTAATAATATTAAGGTTAAATTCAAAAATAAATATTGAAATAGATGAATGCAACACCCCTTGTTATTAATTCTCATGTGAAAGCAGTTACATTTGGAATATTAAACCACACTTTCGAAGATAATTTAACTCAAACTCAGAAATTAACAACAGAAGAACAAAAAGGATCTCAGGATAATTATTGTGGTTTGGTTTATATTTTCAGAGTAACTGAAAAATATTTTTCTACACATTTGGAATTATTTTATTATAAATGAATAGAAATTATTTTAAAATTCCTTATAAAATTTCATTCCATTTAAAAATTTTGGAATTATTTCATTATTAAGAATGATTACAGTAATGGAAATATCCAATCCTTTTGCTATTGCTTGACACTAGTATATAAAACTAGTATGAAAATAGTGTTATTGTTTAAGGGAGACTCTACGTACTATAAAAATTGAGACTTTAAAAAGCTCTCCTTGATTATATTTCTTAGAATGGTGCAATTCAAACTTTTGATAAAATTATTATACGCTTTATATTTTAGGTTATAAAAATCATTAGTGGCTGCCTTGAGTTTTTGAAATATTCTTAGAAATTCGGCAAATAATCTATAAAAGCTAATGATAAATGCAACCTCATTTCAAATAAAATCAAACAGAAAACAAAAAGTATTCATTAAAGCAGTCAATAAACTTACCACAGTAAAATCTACTTATTAATGAATTGATGAAATTTACAAATAAGATATCAAGAGATGAAACAATTTTATTTCCTGAAACGCTGGCTCCAATAATTCTGAGAAAAAAGAAGTCACTCACACAAACTGCAAAATATATAAATCACACTGTTAAAAATTTAATTTATGCAGAATATATTATAGTTTCAGAAAATTTAGGAAACAGATAAATTACAGTTTCAACACGTGCAAGAGGTGAGGAACAGTTGCCCAACTACACTACTGGCCATTAAAATTGCTACACCAGGAAGAAATGCAGATAACAGAATGATATTTATTGGATAAATATATTATACTAGAAATAACAAGTGATTAAATTTTCAAAAAATTTGGCTGGATAGATCCTGAGAAATCAGTACCCAGAACAACCACCTCTGAAAGTAATAACAGCAGTCATACGCCTGGGCATTGAGTCAAACAGAGATTGGATTGCATGTACAGGTACAGATGCCCATGCCTGGCTCGGCAACCATTGACCAGACGTTTCCTATTGGTGAAAGATCTCTAGAACGTGGGAGCCAGGGCAACAGTCAAACATGTTCCGTATCAAGGAAGGTCCGTACAATACAGGCAACATGCGGTTGGGCATTATCCTGCTGAAACGTAGGGTTTCGCAGGGTTTGAATAAAGTGTAAAGCCACGGGTCGTAACACACCAGAAATGTAACGTCCACTGTTCAAAGCACCGTCAATGCGAACAAGAAATGACCGAGTCGTGTATCCAATGGCACCCCATACAATGAAGCCAGGTGATGGGCCAGTATGAGATGACAAATTCACGCTGCCAGTGTGCGTTCACTACGATCCCGCCAAACACGGATGCGACCATCATGATGCTGTACACAGAACCTGGATTCCTCTGAAAAGATGACGTCTCGCCATTTGTGCGCCCAGGTTCGTCGTTGATAACACCATTGAAGGCGCTCTTGTCTATGACGCAGCGTCAAGGGAAGTTGCAGCCATGGTCATTTGTTGTCTTCCAAACGACCCCGTTTCTTGACTCACGGCTCGTGACGTGGTTGCACGATCCATTACGGCCATGCGGATAATATGCCTGTCTTCTCGGTTGCTAGTGATAGGTGGCCGTTGAGATCCCGCATGGTGTTCCGTAATACCATCCTGAAACCATCGATTACATATTCTGTTAACAGTCATTGGATCTTGACCGACGCGAGCAGCAATACTGCGATAAGATAAACCGCAATCCCGGTACGCTACAATTCGACCTTTATCAAAGTCAGAAACGTGCTGGTACGAATTTCTCCTTCTTACACGAGGCATCACAACAACTTTTTACCAGGCAACAACGTTCAAATGCAATTTGTGTATGAGGAACCGACTGAACAATTTCCTCATTTAAACACAATGTAGGTGTCGCTACTGGCTCCTGCTTTGTCTAATTGCGCTGAAAAGCTAATCATATGCATATCACAGCACCTTCTTCCTTTCGTGTAAATTTCACGTCTGTAGCATGTCACCTTCTTGGTGTATCAATTTTAATGGCCAGTGGTGTATTTTTTTTTTTATTTGCAATATTTCGAAACAAGAAAAATGGCAAAAATACAAAATAAGCCAGAGAACACAAATAAAAATACAAAGAACAAAATAGTGTATCAATTGCGCAAATGTTTGTTGGCTTAACAATATCGGTCGCAGAGGCATGGACCGATTAGTGCAATACATGTCTGAAAATGAAGAAACTGTCCAATTAACAATTATTTGAATATTGAATATAAAGTGATACAGCAAACTATTTCATGATTATGTTATAATCATATAAAATATTAATAGTTGTATATTTTATTTTGAATATTAAAACAAATATTTAATTGATTATTTTTCAAAAATAAATAGATTAAATTTCAATAAAATATGCAATTCTTTTTATTTTTTCAATGCTTAATTAAATATAGATACTCATACATATATTTCTGCAATTTAGCTAGAACAATACCAATAGAGGTTAAGTGATATAACATTGTTTTTCAAATTTCTTTCCAAATCATGGCTAACCTTGTAGATTACTAATTCTCTTTAAACGCTAGAGCTCACATTAGGCTCTTAAAAATCATATTCCCAAAGTATTTCTGTTATTTAAATGAGAAAAGTTGTTATTTAAATTGTCTTTGAGAGTGCTAAAAAATCTTGATATTTTTAATTTTATTTTGTTGATTTATTTATTATTATTAGCCAGTTATAAACGATTTTTATTCTGAATAATATTGGAAGATATGGATTTTATTATTTTTTAAAAAATTATCTGTCAGTTTTAATCAATGAAAAGATATAAGTATATTTCATTGAATTCATCATATAAATTATAATAAATTGAAATTTAGGAATGCTGTATACTATATTTTATTGCAAACATTTTTATATGACCTAAAATGAAATTACGTTCATGAGAAATCAATATGAATTATTAACACTAATATTTATTTAAAAAACTTACATTCACGACCTTTCTAATCGTTTCAAAAATATAGCTCATCGAACAAGTTTAATTAATTAAAAGAGAAATTTTGAGAAAATGGAAATGGTTTTTTATAAGATTCCGAGATTGCTTCTTTCAAGCTAAGTGAAAAAGTTGGTGAAAAATTATCCCTGGAAGAATCATTACAGAACATAAAATGAAAGAGAGTACAGACATGTGCTCAATTTAATTAGGTAGAGAATATCAAGTGGCTGATAGCTTATAGTTTCTTAAAACAGAAACAAGATTTTAAAACTTTCAATTGTACGTGTTTTCAAAGACTAAAAAAAACTTAAATTAGAATTGCTAAATTTATATATAATAAAAATTTCTCTTATCTACAAAACTTAAATAAATTAATTTGTACGATGCTTTAGGGAAATATATAAAATATTTATTCCCCTACTAATCTAGAAAATTTTCTCGATTATTCTTTGCTTTCTCTAATGGTCTTCAGAAAGATTTAATTACCCTTTTGGCTTGAATTTATCATTATTATACCTTAAAAATGCTTAATATGAACTATTCTAAAGATACTTAATAATAGAATTTATATATACCATTTTTAAATGAAATGTTAAAAATATTTATAGAACAGTAAACTTTTTGCTCAAAAAGTCTATTATGTTCCTAGAATTTTTATGTTACTAAGAAAAATTGTTAGAAAATATTTTATTTATAAAGTAATAATTCTATATTACTTCTATGTAAAACATGTAAACCTCCTCTCTGAAATGTTATTAATTGAAATATATTTTTAGGCTTTAACATATCATATCTATATTTTCCATCATAAAAAATATATTTAAAAATTTATTTCAAAATAATTTGTTAAATCTTTTGTAAAAATCCAACATTTGTTATTACCAGCAATAATATATCATTTTCGACTTTCATTCTGTATTTTTAAAAACTGTTTACATATGAATACTTATGATTACAAATTTTAATTATTAAAAAATTATTTAAATATTTATGGATACAAAATCCACAAATATTTAAAACAATACAAAATTTTTCTTATTGCTAAATGTGTACGATTTGGAAGAATTTGTTGTAAATATTTCACTGGTTGTTAAAATTTACCTATAGGTTTGTATAGAGTTTAATATCCTTCTAAAATTAAGCACACGAGCATTTGCTTGTCACATTTAAAATTTTTACTTTCTTGTAGAAACCTATAAATCATTACTTACCCAGTATCAAAAATTATCTAGCAAAATGAGCAACAACGTGTTATTTTTAAAGACTCCAAGCATTTATATTTATTATTTAAATTTGGCATTTTAAGATACTCTCATAATTTTATATGGCCCTTATAAATTCATTAAATCCTATTGCTAGATAATTCGTTATTCCGCAAAAAAATTAAATAAATCAGGGAATATTTTATTGAAATAATTTGAGAAAACAAAAGAATAAATCACATGAGGTCTAGAAAAATAGTCATCGGCATTGCAATCAATTTAAAAGTCTTTTAACAAAAAACTCTAAAAAATATTTTTGAAACTTTTATTGTAAAAATAGCTCCCTCTACTTTTTAAGTTACTTCTAGCTTTTTCTATAAAATAAATATTTTTAGAATGACTTCATACATCCTTTCAAGTTTAAGACTTGAAATGAGGTTCTGTATCGGAATTTGTTGAAAATTTTGTTTTTAACTTTTTACTAAATGAAAGAACATTTTTCCCACTTTTGGCATTTTCTCAAAAATTAAATAAAGGAAACAAATAATAATATTATCATTATTTTTATGATTTTATTACAATATATTATATTATTATTCATATTTTAAATTGAATTAAATATATTTTATATTTAAATTATGAGAACCGAACACTTTTTTATCAGAAGTAAAATTTCCTTATGAAATCAAGCCAATTAAATTATTGCTTGCTTGATCTGATTTTTCGAATTTTTTCTCTTCTAATTAGAAACCAAGTGCAGTTCTGTAATTTTTCATACCCATTTAAATTGTTTGTATGTTTTATGATAAAATCAAGACTTTAAATTCACATGCCGCATAAATTGATAGTGCGAGTCAATTATTTTTATTTCCCGAAACATTTTGAACAGCACATTTGTGTTGAATTATCCCTCTGTTAGAAAATATTGACCACACAATTATTAGTCAACGGCACAAATTTAAACTTTTTAATAAGAATTTTATTTCTCTTAATAATCTGACATTTTTTTTCATTAAATGATTCTCAGAAAGGACTTCCTCAAGAAAAAAAGAAAGAATAAGTACTTCCCTTTCTAAAATTCAATAAATATTTTTAAGATTATCCTTAAGAACACCTTTATTTCATTAATATTCTTTATAATATAAAGACATTTCAGCTCTTATTTTCTGGAAAAGGTATGATATCATATGGTTTCTTAAAATTAAATTACATAAGACAATTTTTGATTTTGTATATTCCCATTCAAATCTTATACTAAATATATTATTTCTATAGAAGTGTTAATAAACCACACGCTTTGCTCATATTTTTTTTTATTTTATTAAAAATATTTAAGTTTCTATCATACCTGTAAAAGAAATTACTTTAAGACTTTAAAACTACAATATCATTTGTATGGAAAGATCATACTTTAAATAATTATGAAATGCAATTAGACCGCAAGATTGTATTTTTAAATGCATTGAACTTATTATGATTCGCTTGTCAATCGATTAAATATTAGAATAACGATTTCAAGAATTTTTTTTTTTTTTACTTTTAAATTAAATATTTATGTTATTGTTTTTTTTTCTATTGCACATGAGTAGAAAACTTAAAAAATGAGTATCTTTAAATGATTAAAAGCTGTTAAATACTTTTCGTCACCATTGAATTTTCATTTTCCTTAAAATCCATGAACATACACATTAATAAGTAGATTCGATATAATAAACACTCAATTCAATACAGAATTGAAGAGAGACAAAATTAAAGAAATTAGAAGAGAGTACAAGTATGTTCCTTCATGAAAAATAGCTAGAAGAATGCATCTGAATGACTTCATGTTTAGAACAACAAGTGATTTTCGAATCCTTTCGATTTAGAAAGAGGTCAAGACAAGTTTTCTTTCCATAAACATTACAGATAGAGACATTTACGACATTACGTTCTGAAATTGTCGTTTGAGGAGGCTTTGTGCTGAACGAGTGCACTGAGTTCCACAATTTAAACTGTGATTCTGTAAAAGGTGATCTCAATTTTAAAATAATGATCTTTCAATATGTGCCTCTGTTTAAAGATGGGGTTGAAGCAGAATTCCTATTTATGGTCTACAATAAACAGCCTGGTATTTAAAAGCTATTACAAATGAAAAATATTACTGAAATGAATCAGCCAATATACTCACTTTAATTAATTCCAGTGATATATATGTGAGAAGATACTTTGAAGATTCGCTTCGTAGCTTGATTACATTTCTTGGGGAACACGCTAAAAAATCTGATACTAAGTGCCAAGAGATTATGGTAAAAAAAAATTTAAGATAAACATTTAGATGTAAGGGGGTGACAGATCCTAAATTTAGAAGCATCAACTTGTTTTTCCTTTTGGACAGAAAATCATATGTAACAATATACTATGCAAAAAGGATTGCAAAACATGATTACAAACAGATCAGTACTTTAGCACAACTGTGTTTTTGTTATCTCGTGAGTGCAAAATATTGCCTCTCTTTTCTGAATTGTTTGTCTCTCAAACGAGATTTTTATGCTCCACACAAATGAAGTTTTTCGACAGCTTTGCCACTCTTTTGTAGAATCACAAACTGTTCAATACCTTTTACTTGCCAACATAAATTTAATTGAAATGAGCTTATTTGCTAAATTTTAGGAAACGAGTCACTTCTTTTTTTCTCAATTTTCGGTGACTACTATATAAACATATACATATATGTGCTACTGGACGCTAGATTTTTTTTCTCTGGGGTTAATGAAGAACCACCTCTCATTTCTGAACTGGTCACACAGATATCCATCGCTGCTGCTAAGATCTGTGAAATGCTTGATGTTTTCAAACCATCAATCCATGTCACGTCAGTTTAGTGCGTGAATACATGCCAATAATCACAATTTCGTACACCTCGTCTGATTATATGTTTTATTTACTATTAAGTTTTTGTTTAACAAGTCGTTTTACACTGCATTCTGTGTTGTGGCGTTACTGTCTTTATGCCTCTTTCTCTTGTTAGTGTTACGTTTACGCCCATGCTTTCCTATGTAATTATGGCTCCCCACGATGTTCTCTACCTCCCCTTGATATTTGTACATGGCATTCGGAAACACACTGTATATATATATATATATATATATATATATATATATTGTAAAATTATTGTTCAAAGAAATCATGATTTCCCATTCTTCCCATTCTCATTGCTTTAAATTGTTATTTTTTACAGTTTGTGAAGCATGTGATCAAGGGAAAAATCTAAGTAATAATTAATTTATAAATTTTAAAAGATTAATTATCAGTAAATGAAATTTAGCTTAAGTATTCACACTAGTTAGAAAAAGGAATAATATTTTATAAATATATTAATACATTATGATTATGTTCGTTTTAACTAGATGTTTAAATAATTTTGCTTTTCTAATCATTCTAAATATTTCGATTTGAAAATAGAATATCAATATTTAATAAGATACAATTACTTTGTGATACACTGTGAGCAATTATTTTAAATACATTATACTTCTTTAGGAACACAATCAGTATAGTCTATGTAATTATCATAATGCATTTATTGTAACTGAGAGTTTATTAAAAAATAATAGTTTATTTGTTAATTGAACCTTCTTAAAAATTTTTCATCATTTAAAAATCTAAAAAAAAATATATTTACAGATATAAATTTATTCTATTATTCCATGTCAAAAATTTGATAATTTTTCGCTATTATACTCACATTATCTGTTATTTTAGTATTTCCCTTTTGTATTTAAAGTAATTTCTACAAAATAATTAAATTATTGATAATAATATATTTCAAAAATTTTCCACTGGACATATAAAATATTCAAACAGTAAACATTTAATTAAATCATATAAAATGAAATATTATTGAAACTTGTAATTTTATTCTAGCAAATTATAGATTAATTTTAAGAATCGCCAAATAAATATTTAGGTATAACTTATCATTTTACTTTAAATTTGAAATTCCATTAAATAAATTGCCCTAAGTTTGAAAATTTAATAATAAAAAATGTTTATTACAATTTTAAGGTTTAATTCAATTTAGACAGTTAGAAAGATTATTTAATCTATTGAATATGTAAAATATTATCTAAATACTTGAATTATAATGTGTGTATGTGTGTTGTATAATGAGCTATAAAATATGTTAAAAATTACTGTTGACCACAAAATTACAATAATAACATTAATTGTAATGAATTTGTATAAATTCAAATTTTGTCATTTAAAGCGAAACAAAATTTAAATGAAAATATTCGTTTAGGCAGTTTTCTTTAAAGGTCTTATCAGTTTTACAAAAAAAAAAAAAAAAAAAAAAAAAAAAAAACCTCATGTCTAATGGACAGTTATTCCTAAGGCTATTGATGTAACGTGATGCAATCAATTATATAAGTTAATAAAGAATAAAATGAAAATAATGAATGGGACTAGTGTCATTATTCAATGGAATAATGGATGAACCATAAAAAATAGTTGTGTTCCTTAATCTTATTAATGAATGAAGAATTCAGTTTGTATTTCAGAATAAAGATTGTATGGATTCTTTGAATAGAAAGACGAATAAGATGTCTTAAAAGCGTTTCTAAGTAAGGCTTTATGCTAGCATGACATTAAAAAAATAATGTGATTGTTAGAATTTTTTTCTTCATTTCAATTTGTTAATATCATGTGTTTCGTGTTTTGTTTGGTCAATGAACTTCTTCTTTTAATTAGATTAAGAGTAAAATAAACTAAATGGTTAAAATGGTGAAATTGAGTCTCCAACACACATTAAAACTCCTAAAGAATTTCAAACTTATTTCAGAAAACAAAGTATTAGGAAAATATTATCGTATCCTTTTTCTTATATGTTTATTAATATATTATGTTGTGAGTATAAAATATAAAAGAACTTTAAATGTCATATATATATATATATATA
>JAPDSC010163339.1:0-28838 GCA_026290005.1 Latrodectus geometricus
GTATAAAAATAACTGGATTTGTACTTTACTTTTGTACTTAAGTAAAGGATTAATATAGTCTATTGTAATTAAATTCCATGGAAAATTTTCTATGATATTTAATGATATGAACTCATACATCATACAGCATAAAGAGGCTAAGAAGTTAATTAATTCGAATTAGAAAAGGAAAATATTAAAAACTCGAGCATGGCAAAGCCTCATTAGAACAGGAGAAGAGTGCTCAGAACACAAATGATGGTGGGGCATAGACATGATTTTAAAATAATAATTTCTATCCTGTTGTTGCCGACTTAAATTTAGTGACTTATAAACTTTTCACGGGTGAAGTAAGCAATACACTTGTACATTCCAGTAAGATAGAATGATAAACTGTGTCCAATCTTCGTAAGATGGATGACGTAAGCCCCAATGGCCTGGTTGATAAGGGCGGCGTTCTCGTTACCGGAAAGTGGTAAATTCGAATCCGGCTTATCAAAGATCCGTCGGGTTCACCAATGGGTATAGGTGAGCGTAAAATATGTCGCAATGTCTTCCACGCTCTCCTTCCAAATTAATACCTATGAAGGTGGTAGAAGTCAAGCCTTGGATCAGCCCTGACTTCATAACTTTAAATTGGAAGAACCAGAAGGTACAGCCATTTTTGAGCCAAAGTCGTACTTCCACCCTTGTTGAGGGGAGGAAGTGCTCTGTTCAAAAACGGAAGTCGTCTTTCTGACTTCAATCTCCCAGTTCCTGATGGGTGGGCTTGGCTTTGCTAATTGTCATAAGTAATTACAACAACAAAAAGATGGATGATCTAGTGCCTCTTTTTGTGCATTCATATACAATAGAACCACAGAGTCAATTTTTTAAAGAATAATGACTTGATAAACTCGAAGTAATGACGCGTGATCAGCTCCACAAAAAGTGTTAGTTAGAACCTAGCGAATGTTAAATGATTATTTCCAATTTTTCCACAGATATAGAATAAGTGGAAGGGACATTAAAATTTTTTGTCGAAAATTACTCCAAGAAATCATAAATGATTCACTATGGAAATTAATATGTTGAGAATATTTATTATCAGGGTGTGGATGAAAACTAGTTTTACCTTAAAAATGGTTACATCTACTCTTACTTGAAAATAAGGGATGTGTATTTCTATCACACCAATTAGCAAGGTTATAAATTGTTGTCTTCAACTGAAATTCTAGAGAATGCATATTCGATCTTTGACATTGATATCCTTAAATCATCAAAATATTAATTGCAGTTCACAGATACGAGAAATTGATAAAGAATATTCCTAATATATAAGTTAAAAAAATATTATGATTAAAATGCTTTCCTTAGGAACACCTTCACGTTGAACAATAAGATCGGTTTAAAGTGATTATATGCAGATTCTAAAAGTGTGCAACCGTAAAATGTTTTAAATGAAGATCCGGAGGTTACCCGTTAAGCCAAAGTTAAACATTGATTAGGAAGCACCACAGTGCCAAGCATGATAGTAAGCCTTTTCTATAAATATAAAGAAAGATTGAAACAAGATAGTTTATTTTTAATAAAAGCATTGCGTAGTTTTCTAATTGCAAAATATTATCAAGCGGCTATTTTATGAAAACCACTTTGGTAAGATGTTATACACATATATTTTTCTAAAATATATACTAGGTGGACATTGAAGATACTTTCAAATGTTTTATCCAGGCAACTCGTAAGAGTTATTGGATGGTAGTTCAAAGAATTTGCAGTCTCTACAAGGTTCTAAAAAAAGAAAAACTGTGACTTCTCTCCTTAGATTACAATATGTTTGTTTGTTTCAGAGTATGTTGAAAATTAGTATATTTGACAAAGAACCTAACTAAGATGACGTAACATAGCATAACATATGCCATCAGGTCCTGCTCTTAAGTTACATGCTTATAGAGTAAGACACTTTCCAATTCAAACGTCTTGAAGCTACAATATTATAGATTTTTTTATCGACTGAAAAATCTTGTCCAGATTTTCTTAGCAAGAGTATTGATTTTAAGAAAACTGATACTATATAATTCCTCGAAAGGCACATTGTCCAAAGATTTCGTAATGACAACTACATTATCATAAAAATTCATGGGAATAGAATATGTACACTACTAGCTGTTTCAATCCTTCACCACTACTGCTTACCTGATATTAAGGATGTTTTTGGGGAAACATACATCTTCTAAGATTCCCTTTGAACATGACGTCTGATTTTACGAGCAATAACCTTGGATCTTTAAATAGATTTAAATTAAGTAAATTCAAAACCGAGCAGTATATTTAAATTTGTACTTTATTCTATTAAATACTTTTTAGAAGTTGGCGTCAGCACAGTGCAAGTTCTTCAATCTAGAAAAGCATGTTGATTGTTTTTTGAGTAATATCGTGTGTTTGGGTACCGCAGACTGATCTGTGGTGGTTATTAATAAAGGTTAAATGGCTCTTTCAAGAAAAAGTTTAAGTCTTTTATTTAGGAGGTAAGAACAAAGAGTAAAAAATTGTAAAACATATTTCGTACCCAAAATAGCTTAAAAATTAAGATTATAATTCCATTTAAAGATTTTTTGTCTGGGATATTCATTTTTGTTAGTTATTTTAAAATCATCCTTCCTTTTAAATAATGAGATTTAAAAAGTTATTTATCTTCATTATTAATGTATTTAGATGGATTTTGATTTTACTATGACTCATCCTGCGAACTAATTTCAACACCTGAAATTTGATTACTTACTGTTGCTGATGTTTATGTTAAGTTGATGTTATTTATGGAAATTATAAAAGCAAATCCTATTCAAGGGTGATTAAATAAACAATCCAAAATAAAGTTCTGAACAAAAAAATTGCTTTAATTAATTATTTACAATGATAAAATTTAGTTTTGCTTATTATATAGATATTCTTTGATGAAAATATTATTATTAAATGTGTAATAATAAATATAAGCTTTTGTTCATAATTTAAAACATGAACTTTCATTTTTTCATATATCATCTGAATCTCAGAATTATTTATCATTTAAGAAAGGAGACCAATCTCCATGAAAAGACTGATAATGTAAAATAAATCTTTATTTTACAAATAAATCTTTATTTTACATTATAATCAGTCTCTTCATTGATAATTTTCTGTTTTCATTATATATATATATATATATATATATATATTTATAAATCTATCATAAAATTTTAATAGTTGACAGAAAGTGGGATGATGCAATAACCGAAAACCCACTTTTGAATTATCAAAATCAGTGTGGTTATACAATTATTTTCAAAATATGTGCTACTATATTAATATTTACTGTTGTAAAGTTTTTAATTTTGTCTAGAATTACTAAAAAAGACCCTTTTCATTTGTAAATAATGTGGTCATAGAGATAACCTTGGTAATTTTTCCCAAAAGCTGAAGATGACATAAATATTGGAATTTTGTCATCGAACCTAATGAGAATAAATTGGTATTTTCTTGATTATAGCAATTACATGTATGAAGTTGGAGAGTGGATGGCACTATTTTTAAACTCTTGATGTTACCTACAAATGAAAACACAATAAACATATTAAACTTTGATTGATTGATTAAGAAGTGTTTATAAATAAATAGAAATTTCAGAAAACTAGCTATAAAAACAGAGCGGCCAGAAGCTAAATTACATAATTATAAAACGATAAAAACTTAATGTTTCGCTTGGAAACTCTAAATTAATTGAATTTAAGATTTTCTTTGTTAGAATATTGTTTTATGGCATTTATTTAAAAAATGAATGTGGTTTAAACAAAATTACACAAATTTTTGGCAAAAAAATTTTAAAAAAATCATATTTTGCTATAATAACCACATTTTTTTTTTTTTTTTGGTCTTGACAATTTGTTTTTGAATATATTGCTCATTTTGACTGAATCCCTTCTTGTCAGCAATTTAGAGATTCTTCATGATGAGTTATTTTAAGCAAAAGTATAGTTTTTAAAAATTCTCAGAATGTAAAAATTAGTACTGATTAAGTGGGAAATATTACTCTCAGAATTTCTCCTTATATATTCTATACATCACAGATTAGATTGTATAAAAATCATGTTAATTGAGAAACTTATATAAGCTGTTTCATTATATGGAATACATATATCAAACAATTTAAATGTTTGTTACTACCCATTTATATATTTTTTTCATAAATAATAATTCTAAAATATATATTTTGATTTCTGCAGACAAATTCTTTGTTTTTATTTGAATTTAAATATTTGATTATTTTAATCAGTCTCAAATTACACTTTATTATGTAACATTTATAATTTCATTCTAAAGTAAAACTACCCACGGCTAAATTGTTAGTATTTCATTTTCAGCTCAACAGTTCATGAATTTGATTGTCTTATCAAACATAAATAAGAATAGTGTTTCAGAGAATTCACTTTAAATCATATATCTCAATTTAATTGTATTTCCTGAAATAAATAATAGTAAAATGTAGATCATGACAAATAAACCAAATCATTAATAAAAAAGGGAAAATACTTTTCATGTTAAGGACTTATGCCTCTAAAAATGTATGCGAAGTGAAAGAAAACTGATTGTATTTTAGTAGTGTAAAATGTGTAGTAGTTAATTAGTATAATCATGTTAGAGTAATTGTAAAATAAAATTTTTCTGGTTTTGAAAATTTGGCAAAGCATTTTGGAATTTGGGGTTTTTTTTTTTTTTTTTTTTTTTTTTTTTTTTTTTTTTTTTTTTTTTTGCTTTAAATTTAAATTCTATAAATAGCAATCAAGAATAAAAATATATGTATGTCACATTTAACGAGTATTTTCCATTTTCCTTTAACTGGGTTATCAGAAGCTTTACCCCATTTGTTCACTTCATTATTTTGTAAGTAATTAATATGATTTGTAACATGCTATTCATTTTAACTTTTGTGAAGCATTTTTCTTAAAAATATTGAAACAAAATTTATTTAAGTATTCTAATTCAGTCTTTAAAAATACTTTCAGTTAATAGTTATATTTCTATGAATTAAATTTATACAATTTTAACAAAAAGTTATTAAATATTTAATGATCTATCCATTTGAAATAAAAATGTCAATTTGTTCTTTAATTTTATATAATCATAATCTTATGATTATACAATTGATAAATGAAATAGTTTTTTGAAAATGATAAAAATTTGCATTCTAACAAAATAATCAAATTTATGCTAGTAAATATTTTAATATCAATGAACCCAAGACAAGTTATTTTTCAACTTTAATAACAAATCTAAAATATGTACAAAAAATTATTTTCTACTATATTCATTTCTGACATAAAGATTGTGTTTAGTTCCAAAAATAAAGAATGCTACATTAAAAATTTCAGCTAATACTACAAAATTATTTTTTTACTCATTTGATTTATGAAAAATAAATAATGTAGTGATAAAATAAGTCTTCAGTTAAAGGTCTGGTATTTATTTTAACTTAATACTTATAAGTAAGTGTGAAATGTTATTTATCAACTATTTATTTATACAATATAGATTTTATAAAGCTTATGAATTTTTGTTGAAATAGTATTTATATCCAGTAATTTTTCAATTGATTTCTCAGGGATATTTCAAAAAATAATATTGCTAAGTGCACAGCTAATGTATCATCTTGGAAAATACCATTATCAGAGCCTTTGCCATCATGCCCAAAGCCAGTATATGCCTCTAGTAAAAATCTGAATCCTGAAACTAAAGTTGATACTTTATCTAATGGTCTGAGAGTTGCATCCCAAAATAAATTTGGGCAGTCTTGTACTGTAGGAGGTAATTTTATTTTTCCATTAAAAATGAATTTTAGAATTTATAATGTATATTTATTTTTATATCATATTAAAATATTTTTTAGTTGTCATCGATTCTGGTTCTAGATACGAAGTAAAATATCCCAGTGGAATTTCACACTTTTTAGAAAAACTTGCATTTAATGTAAGTATATTTTCATAAGAAAGAATATTTGTTTTGTCTTTATTTTATAACTTGTTGGATATAAATACAAGAAGAATTCTGAAAACTGGAAATTTATTTTGTATAAATCATAATTTGACTTAAAAAAAAGTTTCTGAAGAAAAATCCTGTTTTTTAAATTTCAAGTGGATTTTTGTTCAAATCATCAATTAAAATTGCTCTCATCAAAGTAATAAGCCATTTAATTAAATAAAACATAAAAATTTTGATACACTTTTATTAGATGCTCATTAATGAATATAACTAAATTATATCTTTATTATGTTTTCTCAAACTTACTGAAAAATTTTAAACATCTCTATATAGCTAAAACTTCTTGATAAAAATAATTTTTTTAAAATCATTCAAAAAAATCATTCTTATATTTCTGTAAAAAAAATATGGAAGTAGGAGCATAATTTCAAAGCTATAAAACTAAGGAACTTTTTGTATCATTTACAGTCAATAAATTATAAATATTTATAAACAAAAATATTAAAGCAAGGAAACTAATTTTTTTACTGTTGCCTAAAAATTAAAATTATATAGCTTATATGTATCAAGGTAAAATTCTGTTTTATTAGATAAATATTCTTTTAACATGTTAAGCATTAGTACATTATTTGATTGCAGATTAATTTATCAAAAACAGACATGTATATTTTAATAGCAAAAACATTTAATATATAACTAAATTCGGTATTGGTGTGGGTGTTTATAATGATTCATAGTCTACTTTAAATTGTAGATTTTAGATTCATTCTCATGTGCATAAAATGATCATGGAATGGCTAATAAAGCAAACCTGTGCTTACTAAATTTCTCATTTTTCAACAAAACTTTTTACATTCAATCTGTTTTTCTAATCAGAGCAAGTTCAGGGAAATTTATATTCAAAAGAAATTCTTCAATAAGTAACGTATCATCTTATTAAAATAATGATTCTCTGTATTCTCTTAAAACCTTAAAATTCGCACACTAATCCATGAAGAGTGAAGCTACATCTTGTGTAAATTTTCCGTTTTCTTATTGAGAATGATTGGTGTTTCTGCAATTAAGAAATTGTAGAATTTCAGCTAATACATTATTAAAATATAATTTATAGCATATTTGTCTGATTATATTAATGAGAAAAATCTTATTAATAAAAATAAGTAGTTTATTTCAAATCAATTTCTTGTGAAAAATCAAATTTTAAATAATTTTGCTTTTTCAAAATTTCCTTTGAAATATTCAATTGTAAAATGACTAACTTTTTTATCTGTATGTAACAAGCAACTACTATTGTAAGTGATAAATGAATTCATAGTTAGAAAGTTTGGCGTTATCAGTATCCTCAATTTTTTAGGGACTTTATTAACAGAATATTATTGCTTATTGTCTTATCATAATCCTAAAAGATTGAGAAAATACATATATAAAGTCCATAATAATCCTAAAGGGTTGAAAAATGCAAAGAATGCATTGTTGCTTGTATATCATATAAAATGTTTATTTGTAATGTTATTTATTTGAAATTCTATGAACCGTAATTTAGTGTATAAAATCCGGTATTGTGTGTTTAAAAAATTCCAAATTTTGTTGTGCATATTATATGCCGCCACGGATTATCTCATAAAAAACATTCTACATCGAAAAGCTACAGGAAAGTTTTGAAAGAAATACTGTTCATAAAATAAATAACATGTGGTACCAAGACACACCTGAGTTATTCAAGCTATAATCAACATTACCCAATTATACTCAAAAACGAATTTGGTTCGTTGTAAAGATTGCTAATTGCATCCCCCATTCCTGCATTTCTCAATTTGTCCTGTTGACGTGAGCTGTTTCGTTTTTAAAATTTTTAAATTTGTATATCGTCATATGGAAGCGAAAACTTTTAAGTTTACACAGTGGATTTTAAATTAAAAGCTATAGCAAAAGCAAAATTTGAAAAAATGGTAACGAACATGTTAATGTGAAGTGAAAAACAAAGCACACACAATATAAAAGAAAAATTTATAAAATACGCTTTATAGTATATATTAATTTATTTATTTGAGTACTCTGGTAAAGATAGCAATACTAAGAAAAGCTTTTTTCCAATTATATTATTTTGTATAAATTTTTAGTTTTTGCAATTTAACAATTTATTCTTTAAAAGGAGTGAAAAGGAATATACTTTTTATTTAAATAAAAAATAAGTTTAATCCCATAAAATAAAAAAAGTAATTTATCTTTTCATTCTAATTTTCTAAATTACAAATTTGAAGAGCTTAAGCTATAAAAAAATTATGGTATATATAATTAGATAGAAGTTGTTTTAATTCAAATTTCTTTTCTTCAGGCTTTAAAATATTTCATTGAAATATTTTAATAAATAAGCAATTTTATATCTAAAATAAATATGAAATTTTATCTATAAAAATTTTGTTTTTATCTTTTCCCATTATTAATTCAAAAATTATGTATATAAAATTTTTATTAAATTTATTTCAAAATATTTATAAAATTTTTTTTGCTAGTAGATCTTGGTTTTTCAAGCTAATTTTTATCAGAAATTTTTCCTCTTTTGTGAAAGAAATTTACTAATCCTTTAATATATTATTTTACTGCAATTTTATTATTTGCTTTTAACTTATATATATAATTTAACTTCAAAATATGCCCTGATATTGAAATATTTAAAATCGATAATAATTGTATTTCTAATTTTGTGCCCCACATACTTCAAACATTTTCATAACTTCAATCTCTTATGTCATTTTTTCCAGTTTTCTCTTAACTCTTCTAATAACAATTGATCATTCAGTTAAGGGAGGCCATAATTCATTATTTAATTTTACATTAAAACCCAGTTTCTCTGATTAGTGGAAACATTTCATATAACAAATGTCATTTGTTCAACTTTACCTGCATTGGGAGTTCAATAAAGTGTAACATTATACTTCACATTTTAATTTTTTTGTATTATAAGATTTTATATTTGGGCCTCAAATTCAGTATAATTTCATTTCATGTCTTTCCTAAGTATGCTGTATTTTCATTACTAATTATTCTATGGTCAAGTTCTTCCCTCATCAGTTCAGAAATCTAATTCAAAAAATTCCCAGTATTATGTTTTTAAAATTGTACCAAAATCTGGAAATATTTACTGATCAAGGCCAGTGCAGTTGAAAAAATATTTTATGAATTTAGAACATTAAAAGTGCAGATAAAATACAAACTTCTATTGAGCATTTTTCACTTTCAATATACTATAACTGACAAAAGTTATAAATAACTTTTTTGATTATGGTAATAAGTTATACAAAGTTATGCTTATTAGATTATGGTAATGTAATAAGTTATGCACAAAGTTATACATTACCATAATCTAGATGAATCTAGTAGCCGTTAATTCATAAACAAGGTACTATTTTAAATCTGTCTCTTTTTTTTTAACTGGAAGGTTAAAAAAGCTTATTTAACACTGTTAAGGGCAGTTAAAAATACCCTCTATCCAGAACTTAAAAATTTATTTTCTATGCTATTCTCTAAATATTAAAATGATAAAAGTTTCACAATTTTATTGTATTTAATTAATTTTCTGTGTTTTAGCAATTAAAATTTACATTTTAAGATTTTTTTATGTTTTATTTATTTTACTGTCTTTAAATTTTGCTGTTACAAACAGTTGCCTGTTGCCTAAGGGCTTTCCTGTAAAAATATGCTTGGATCATTTTTTTAAATTTTATGTTTACCTTTTTGCAATAAAAAATTAGAAGAAAACATAGCAAATTTTATATTCAATGTGCTATTGATAAAATCTTAGAAAATGGTTGCTTTAAGCCTCCTTTGCATGTACTCCTTGCATATGGCACTCCTTTGCATATGATTGGATTGGATTTTATGTTTCAGTTTTCATATTACATGAAAAATTTGATACAATATTATTGTTATATATTATTATATAAAACTTGAATAAAATTTAATAATAAGTTTGAAGTAGAATTTTCTATTTTATTTCTCAATTTAAGCATAACATAGGTAGTGTTCTTTAAAAGTGCATTTTATAAGATGTTTTACATTTTTCAAAATTAATTATTTACTATAAATTTCATATATAATGCTTAATTTTTGATGGGCTTTATTATTTTTATTTTAGTCCACTGTTGAATTTTCTGATAAAAATGCCATTCTCCACGAATTAGAAAAACATGGAGGCATATGTGATTGTCAAGGAAATAGGTATACAACTATTTTTTTTTTATATTTTGGGGTTTTAAATTTTTTATTATGAAATTCTCTTTAAATTTTTATGAATTTTTTTAAGGAAACTTTCAAATATTTTATACATTAAAATTTATATAATTGTTTTTGTTTAAATTTTAATATGAGAAATTAAATTTCGTAAAATTTAATATTGAAAGTATATGCTAAATATTTACAAAAGTACATTTCATTGGCATTTCATTTTTAATATTAAATGTATTTAACAGTTGATTTTATTCATACAGAAGTAAAGCTGATCTAGTAATGGAAACATTAGTGGTCTTGCCTTTGGTTGAAAATTTTGTGGGTTGTGTTACTACCTATGACTTTGAAGCCTTTAATGATTCAGAATTAATTTTAAATTATAAATCCTAATCTAATAAGTTCTAAACCAAAAAATCATTTTGAAGCCACAAACTAATCAATCATATAGTAGTCAGGTGTATTCATATAATGATTCGTTTATGAAATATATCTTTGAAAAGATGTTTGTAAATTAAATTCAATGTGTTAAGAAAAAAATATTTAATTTAAAGAATATCCAAGGAATATACAAAGGTCTTAGTAAATACTGTATTTAAAATACAAAGCATTTTAAATGGGATTTAGGAAGATTTATTTTTTTATTTTATATATATATATATATATATATATATATATATATATATAATGAAAATTTCAAATTTATGCTTTATATAAAATAAATTACTAATATTTTCAGAAAAAGATTATGTATTAATGTTAACACTGCAGTTGAGAAAAATTTGTCACTTTGTCTTAGAAAAATATATAATTTGAAAATCTAAATAAACTATATATATGACAAATGTTGAAAATATTGTTTTGTTCTCCCAAATGTATTTATGTTTGCTTATTACAAGAACTTTTATGTGCTTAATATTCATACTGTACTTTAAAGAATATCGCATATTGCATTTTACTTTTGCTAATAAAATTAACTAGAACTAACTATATTATGTGAATGCTTAAAAAAAGGATTCTTCAACAGACAAACAAAAAATTTTACCAACTCCCAAAATGAATTAGAATTTAAATAATCCAGGTGTGTGTAAAAATGTGATATTTATTTTCTTACCATACATTCTCAACCAGGGTATATAATTTCAAGATCTTTTCATATTATTGACAATATTTTTGTACAGTTCATTTCAATTTTTGCTCATTTTTTAAATAGCTGTAAAGTATTTACATTTTTTTAATTGCACATAAATTTTGTGTTGGTAGAAAAACCATCATACTAACAATGTAATTTTTAAATATCTAAGATTGCAAATGCATTTCTTCTAGAAATGCTTATGATTTTTTTCCCCCATTTAAAGTTAATTTTTTTAGAAGATACTTGTTATTTAAAATGCTTTTTATTGTAAAAAGATTTTATCTAAATACAACAATTGTAAAGATAATTATTTGTTTAAATAATTTGGACTATCCTATATTATACATTTTTTACTTTGGGTGAACACTATTGAGAGATTTTATGAGAATATTTTTTTTATTATTAATGTTGCTTTAATTGATTATTAATGTTTGTGTAATAAATTCAGATGCAAATTTTATTTATTTTTATGTATCTCATTTAATTTTATTTAAATAAAAACTGTTGCCCTGAATTTCAATCTGATATTGTATCTTTTTTATTACAGAGATACTTTAATTTATGCTGCATCTGCTAATTCTAAAGGCTTGGATTCTGTTATAAGGTTACTGTCTGAAGCAGTGTTGAGACCAAAGTTTTCCCCTGAATTGGTACAGTTTTAAAAATTTTATAATAAATTACATTCAAATATAGATAGCTTTTAGTAACTATATATACTACCTTACATAAATGTTAAATGTAGAGAAAAATAATAAAATTAAAAGTTCATTATGTGTAATAAGATTTGAATTCTAGTATGAAATGTGTGGCTTTACAATATATTCTTTAACCTTCACTGATCATATTTAAATTAAAAGCTTGGTTTATATATACGTGAATAATTCATATATTAAACACTGTATTGTGAAACTATATCATTATAATATTAGAATTCCAATCTCATTGCATATTTAAATTGTATATTTAAGGATGCTTAAATACTAATTATAGAAACTTTAATTAAGGAATTGTATTATATTTAATAAAGAAATAAATACCACAGTTCAATTTTTTCAGATTTCTAGTTGAAAATATTAACATTAAAAACCTTAGAAGTTAACCAGAAATAAATTTAAATAAATTTCTTTAGAAATTGACAAGAAAAAATATTTTACAACTCTAATTTTTTTGTGTGTGTATGTTTTTATCATTTATTTTATAATTTTGGTCTATTTGTTCTTTCACACATAATTTTTTTGTTCCATTATTGTAATTTTACATTGTTTTGCTCTTTGTGTGTAATCTACATGTATCATTATTTGAATTTTGTGGGTATAAAATACTCAACAGTTTGATAAATAAAATATCCATAATAGCAGTGAATGAAAAGAAAACAAAAATTTGCTATCTGTATAAATGCAAGAATATATTTCTTTGAAGTATCTAGAATATATCTTTGATTTAAGTTTATGTATTATTTCGGAAAATTGAAGTTAGAAATCTGAAAAATTTGAGAAATTTATTTTTAAATTTGATTTTATGTACTGAAAATCTTTACTTAAAGATTATCTTAAAATGGCTTAGCAAACATTTTTAAAAATATTATCTAATTCAGTTAATAAGATTTTCTATTCTAATCAAATATTTTTTCATTATATAATTTTTAGTAATCTTATTTACTGTTATCTTAAATACTATGTTGTTACAACAAATTGTCTTTTAGGATCTAAAGAATATTTCTTTATTAAATAAATATATATTAAATATATTTAAACAAAAATTATATAAACTCAGCAATTGACTTAACAATTTTCTATTCAGTATTTGTAAATTGCTTTTGTATTTTCAAGGAAAAAATATAATCTTTTAATATTTAATAAATTCTGCCAGTATTGTGTTTTTCTCATTTTTAAGGAGCAAATTCTATTTATTATACTAAAGAAATTTACACTATAGAGTGGATGAGCAATTCTCCTACTCTAAGAAATAGATTGGATACTCTCTAATGACTAATAGTTAATATAAAGCATTTCTCATATTTTGCTTTTCCGAAAGACTTTCCATATTGGAACTAGTCCTATTTTTTTTTAAGTAATAGAAACCTTGAATACTTACAAACACTCATCTTGTAAAACATGGAGAAAGCACAAACTTAATAATCATCTCTGAGTGTTAATCAAATATACAACCTTTCATTCTGAATAATTATCCTACTACTTGATCAGGGTGAGCCAATACTGGCTTGATTTTATTCTATATCAAACACTCACCTTGAGTTTCATGTAAAGCATTTGACTTGAAAATGATTTCTGAAAAAATATGATCAATGTGCACAGTTATCAACATTTTATTTATTTAAACTTCTTGTATTCTGTTTGATCCCCAAGTCAAAAATGTATTTTTAAGCCAAGTTTATGTATATATTAGGTTAAAACACTGAATGGAGAATGTCAACATTCACATTGTCGATTGGTGTATGTTCAAAATATTTGCTAAATACCCTTATTTCTGACTTACACCGGTAAATGGTGACATTCACCATGTACTAATGGTGACTGTTAAGCATGTCTGAGATTTATATTTCCTTCTCTGTAATTCAGTTGCAATAAATTTTTTGCCTCTCTTTCTGAGAGGAATGACCAAGAACTTAAAACTCACAGTACATTCAAAATGAGAAAGGAAAATAATAGAAATTAAAAACTTACCAAATTATGTGATTCAAATCTTATTTATTGCAACAACTTAAAATATTATGCCACTTTGAATTGCATATGAGGCCCTTTCTTATACAACTGCATTTATTTGTGGAACACTTCCTTTTGCAATGACAGCATGTATAGCCTTGCCCATCACTTTTTGAATTAGCTGCAGCTGTTTCTCTCAATAAAATTTCTTGAAAATGAATTTCATCTATGGATAGTAACTTTTCTTTTCAAATTATGAATTGATTATGTGTGTAAATCTGCTTAAGGGTGCCATTTTCACTTGCAAGTTTATAGAAGTTGGAGTCTTCTATTGAACAACAACCGTTAACACATTTTTGTTATCTGTATTACCACAGTCTACATCAGGGACTTGTATTCGTACAGTATCATCATTTTGAGCTTTAGGAAATTGTTTTTGAGGGGTTCATAACATTTTTGTTTCTTGAAGTAGAAGATTCTCTTTCATGGCCACTCTTTTTATAGAAATTAACTCGTGTATTTCAGTCAAAATTTGATGTGAAGACATAGTAGATGTCAAGTCCTCTTCAATATTTTTCTTTGGAGTGTGGTTTTTGATATAACCACTGAAAACCACATTTTTTTTTTTAGAAAACCATATTTTTGATGGTTTTCTATTTTACGTATTTATACATTACATATTTAAAAACCGCATTTTTTAGAAGTGTTACAAGTTTCTTAAAGTTGTTCTTTGTTTTTGATATTTCTAATTTGTTCGCTTGCAAAAATGACTATGCTATGCCTCTTTTCACTTTGATGCCAAACATGGCTTCATAAGGACTTTGGTTTATCCCTTTGTGGTATGTTGTGTTTCTGGCAAATTGAACAATGGGTAAACCTTCTAACCATTTATTTGTATTGTTATTGTTCAATCATGAAGTTAGCATATTCTGTATATCCTGATTGGCCTTTTTCAACTGAGCCCTGTGTTTGCTGTTTCAACTAAGCCTTGTTAGATTGTGATGAGGCTTTCCATGAATTATCTTCCCACATAGGGCATATTTTTGATATGACTTGATTACTGAATTCTTTACCATTATCTGATTGCAATACTGCTGGAGTACAAAATGTTAAAAATATTAAAAGAACACAATAGGCTACTTCTTCTAACCTCTTAGTTTTCAAAGGTCATAGTGGTATAAACTTAGTTAAATGATCTTGATACACATAAACTTGTATTCGTCATCTCTGTTTGACTGCAGATCTATCAGATCAACTTGACATCTTAAGTTTAACTCATAATTAATCATTGGTTTCACAACAATACCTTTCTTAGGTACACTGTGTTTTATTTGACACCGTTGACATAAATTTAAACACAACATTACAACTTCATATGTAATATTTTTGTATTTATTTTGCAACTCTTTAACCATGCGTGTTCTTCCTCCTTGTCCTATTCTGGTGTGAGTTTCATATAGTATATCGAACGATTCCTCGTTGGTAACGTAATACTGCATATTCGTGTCTCCTGATTTTAATGGTATAAGTAACTTCTTGTCATCATTAGTTTTTAAAACGTCAAAACTTTTAATCGTCTGTAACCCAAAGGTGTGCTGCACTTAGTTTTAGCAAAAACCACTTCAGAAAGTATTTTTCTCGAGAAAAATGAAAACTATTGTCTTCTCATTTACCCACAATTAATGCATTTAACTTTTTAAGAAAAAGATCACAATTCATTGCAGTATTCATTCTGTATAAATTAGGGTATCAGAAAAAAAAATTAAGAATATATTGCTCTCTCCACCAAACCTTGCATAAGACTGACAAAGCTGGCTGGCTCCAAGCAGAACAAAGAAATTGGCAGGAAACAGCCAGTTGCCTATTTATCGACTACTCTCTTTTTGACCCCTTCCAGAGCATATCTGTGATTGTTGACATACACCAGTAAGTGTCCAAATTTACAAAAATGTAATGAAATGTTTCAGATATACACCAAGCGACTATGTGAATGTGGACATTCACCGGTGAAAGTCGACATTTTCCAATTTCGGGTTTTTCACAGTAACACATATATATATATATATATATATATATTTTAGTATTTTGTACAATTACTTGTTTAAATTTATCCCTTATAATAAGAAAATAAATTTCAGCTTTTAATTGATTAAATAATTTTACAGATGGAAAGAGCCAGGCAGACAATACAGTTTGAGTTAGAGGATATTGAAATGAGGCAAGATCAAGAAATGTTAATGATGGAATTAATTCATCAGGTAAATTTTTGATTATTCTTTCTCCACGCTGAAAATTTTCAAAATAATTAGTCAATTTCAAAAATTAAATAATTCTCCATTTTAGGCAGCTTATCGTGGAAATACATTAGGATTACCCAAAATATGTCCACCAGAAAACATTCTTAAAATTGACAGCACACTATTGTATACATATTTGAAAAATCACTTTATACCTTCAAGGATGGTTATTGCTGGGGTTGGTATTGAGCATGATGACCTAGTTGAAGCTTGTCAAAAGTAAGTTTTCAGTTGTGAATTTTCTTTATTTTGTGTTCATATTGTAATATAGAAAATTAATAAATTTTTAAAAAAGAAAATGTGTAGTTATACTCTTGAAAACTATTTTGGCTTATACACGAATATAATATATGTATTTTATTTCCAAGACATGTATAGTCATGTTAAAAAATGTACGTTTTGTTATAGATTTTATTAACTGAATTCTTAAAAATAATATCAAATGAACTATGTCTTAAGTAGTATTTGTAATATTTGTCTTAAGTAATGTTTTGTAAACAGGTATCAATAATTTTCCTTCAATAGAATATCATCATAATTTTATATTTTGGGCAGTATATAAAAATCTGTTATTTAAAAAAAAAATTTCAAATCAGGTAAATTTAGTTTTCCAAAATTCATTTCCTATTTTTGTAGAAATTTTATTCTCTGAAATATATTTCTCTTTTCTCCTTCAAGTTATTTTGGAGAAAATTTTTAATAGAGCCGTAATTGTTGATGACATGTTTTTAATAGTTAAAGTTTTCTTGCATTTTTGACTACAGATTTGTATTGTGCTCAAGGTATTCCAGCTAAAAAATATTTGCTTTAAATAAACATCTCCAATTTTTCATTGGTTTGTGCTTTCAGAGATATTAAATCCTATTCATTCTAGATATGGCAGATTTTTCTTTCTCATATTTCCAAAAGAACTTGCAAATATTTTTATGAAATATTTTGATTTCTGTTTCCATTTGTCCAAGAAGTAAGATTCTTTTAGGGGATCACTATCATTGGTTGATACATTCAATTCTGAAAGCACAAAATTCAAAATATGTCTTTGTAAGCTAAAAAAAAACTTTAGTTTGAGTCATTGTTAAATAACAGGAAATTAATATTTCATTTTTGCTTTCTTTGTGCTCATTTATCAGTCAGGATAAGCACCTGGGAATGTTTCTTAGCTTGTGCACATGAGAACATTAATCAGTACATTAAAAAATCTGGCGAATTTTCAAGACTACACACATTGTTTTTTAAAAGAATTTCTGTATTATATCAATTATAATATTTTGTACCAACAGTTATGATACACTATTACTTAATGGTAGATATGTTGTAAGAGCCTGGAAGCCTTCTAATTTAATTCCAGTTAGTGTTGCATTTACATGTTTCAAATGCACATTAGTTGAGATAAGTGCTTGGGATTTCTTTTCTTTCGACTTATGTGAATATGATTACTATATATTTAAAGTCCTGTAGAGAGCAAGAATACATATAATGAATATTAAAAGGCTTTGCATCATTCTTACATTGTTCACTAGGTGGTGTTAAAATACATTTGCATTTTGGATTCAGCATTAAAGAAAAGTGTACAGTGACCTGCCAAAAAACACTAGGATTGTTAGATTTGACTTGCCAGGCATATAGAAAAATAAATACTAACTTGTGTGGTTAATCTTGAATTCCCATAATTGTAGATTTTTGACAAATCCAGCCTGTGGTTTTACATTCTATTCAAGGGACAGATATCTATTTCAAGTCATTGGTCTTATGAACATATGCACAAATTCTGCTCTAAAATATGGAAAATTTAAAACTGTTGTGTTGTTTCTTATGGTTTTTTATTGGAAAATCGATTCAAATGTATAAAGCAGCTCAGTTATCACAAAAGAATAAATATATATAAAAAAAACAAACGTTTAAAGAAAAAAAACCAGAACATGATATCAGAAGAAACATGCAGAGCAACTAATACTTCCATTGTTTTTTTATTAATACTGCAAAATTCTGCATTAATTACTATTGGTGTAACTAAAATATTAATACCTTCTGATTTCTAAAATAATTTCAAATTTGCACTATATGATAGATTAAGTATTACTACACACAACAGAACATTGAAAAATATTTCAGTGGTTGTACAAAAGGACTCGTTTTCAAACAAAAAAGTTGTATCATTTAATATTTTAAGGAGCTTTTCTTGGAAAATTTTTTCAGTAGCTCTGATTTATTTTTTTTTAATTATTATTAATTTTGCAATGGATATGGGTTAGATTGTGTTTTACCTACCAGTGTTTTCTATTGTTTTTTAATTCTTTATTTTTATTATAAAAAAACATGTAAATAGAGATTATTCTATCAAAATTAAACTTTGCTGTAAAAATTCCTTGGCCAATCTTAATAGAAGTCATCATCTTCCTAGAAAATATTGCAAATGTAGATATGTTCACCCTTACATTTAGTTATTATCCATTGATTCAAATATGCCATTCATATTCAAACAGCCATTACTTCTGAGTACTTTGATTTTGCATAGTGGAAAACCTGATATTCATAGATTGTAAAACATTTAGAACATCCACAGTATATTGTCTTATTCATAAGTTGGGAGTTAGATTCATATGTTTCAAGAAAAGAAACTGGCTGCCATACACCCATTCCAATAAGTGTAAGAAAGTGAAGGTGCTACGTTTATTTCCCATTTTTCAATATATTCATTTAATTTAAAGTTTTATTATATTGAACTACAATATAACCTATGTATTTACTATGAAAGTACTGAGGCATTATTTTGATACTAGATGATAACTTCAAAGCACCAGATTTTTCATATAGCCAATATTTTTTTATTCTCTCATCCACATTTCAAATAACTTCATTCAAGCAAATTTATTTACTGGTATGCACCAGTAAATAAAATATATTCATTGTCTTCAAGATTTTTTTAAATGTATATTTTAAAATATTTTTTTATTTATTATTATTTTTTTTTCATTGATAAATTTTTGCATATTTGAATAAAAACTAGTAATATATAATTGCAAAGTTCTGTGATATTGACAATTGAGAAAAATAATCTGCAATTTGAGTAAAGTCTGAACAAAGTCATACAGTTCAACAGAATTTTAATATAATAAAATGCAATTTTTTGGTGTTAAATATTGTTTGGTATAATTTTTAATATATTTATGGCAAATTTAATTTATATATTTTTTGCATGTAATTTATATTTTTAATACTCATCTTAATGTAAATTCTTAGTTAAAATAATATTCTTAATATAAGTTCTGTTTAGACATTTTGTAGAAAAATCACCAATCTGGGAAATGGAAGAGTTAGCTTCAAAAGAAGATATACCTATTGATACATCTATTTCACAATATACTGGTGGTTTAGTTAAGGTAACATACATTTTTTAACAATGGAAAGTATTGTGGTCAAATAATGTTAAGTTTTTATGTATATTTTAAAAGTTATATGATGTTTATTTTTTTATTTGTTTTATATGTATTTCAAATTTATATGCTTTAACTTATTCAAGATTTTTAATGTTCTTAGACTTTTTTTGGCAAATGTGGCATCTATATTTGTCAAATAACAAATTGTTAAATGTAATAATTTTTAAAATTCTAAACTGCACTTCTGCCTGCTTGAGTATAACTAAAAACGTTTTTGAAACTTTTAAGCAAAATTATTTTGAATAGATGTTGTATCATCCTTAATATAAATAGTTTTGTGATTATATCTTTTAGAATTATTTCTTAGTTCACTGGTCTATTGTTACCATATCTGAGAGATTTGTGTCAATACATATAACTTTTTTTTTTCATTTCATTTTATGTTAAATTCCTTTCTATGCATGATGCTGGCATATTTTGTTGGTCAGCATATTTTATTACTATTAATATTTAACTACATTTTGTATCCCAGTTCTTCTTTCCTGTACTTTGTATTACATCAAAAAATTAAAGTTTTCTCTCTTACTTATTGCTTTTCCGTTATAAATGTTATGTACACCTTTTTCTCTTCCTTTTTCTAACACTTATTACAGTTTTTACACTATTTATTTGATGTTTTTAATCAAATACGTATAATTTGATATTCCCAGGATTTGCAAGTGTTAATTCTTCCATTGGCAAATTACTAGATAGTAATTGTGATTTAACTTCATTCTCGTTTCTCTTCATTAGTAAATGTTGTTATTAACTGCTATTGTACTATATGTTCTTCAATCCATTTCTTTAATAGCAATGAAATTGCCTTTAAATTTATAATTTGTTACATAAATTTTAAAATAAAAGTTTACAATTTAGTAACAAATTATTGAAGCTTAGTTTATTCTTTCAATACATTATATAATAATTTATCAATTTCTATAATAAACATTTTGTATGTTAACAGTTAGAAAAAGATATGGCAAGCATCAGCTTCGGTCCAACACCAATGCCCGAGCTTGCACATGTTGTTCTTGCTTTAGAAAGTTCCTCACATCAACATGAGAGTTTCATACCTTTCTGTGTGTTAAATACGTTAATGGGTGGTGGTGGCTCTTTCTCAGCTGGTGGTCCAGGTAAAGGCATGTACACAAGATTATATACACATGTATTAAACAGGTTTGTTTAATATTTTTTAAATTCATTATATTAAAGAAAAAAATTTTTGGACTATATTAGATTTTGTGTTTATGCAAGTATTTATTATTAATGCTTGATACTTGCATTTAATAAATATAAAGCTTCTTTCTTGTTACAATTTTATTGAAATTGTTTACAAGCATTTACAGATTATTTAATAATTTACTAATAAATTTTATTTTTTAATTATAAAAATATTTTTTTGCATAAAATTATTTTTTTCTTCTCTGATAATTATTCAAAGTTAAGAATTGTAAAGGTAATTTGTTGGAAAGAGAAAAGTATTGGTTTTATATCAAATAACTAAACCCAAAAACAGGACTAGAGTATCATTTATTAATGATATTAATATTCTTATACAAATTAATTATATTGATTTTAAATCTTGTTAAATTTATTGTTTTGTAAATAATGTTTATTAAAGTATAATATATTTTATTATTTTATTTGCAATAAACTACTAAATTAATCACATTTAAAAATTGAAACAGTATTATGGGCATTGCCAAAATCAAGTTTTAAACCAAATTTAATCAAAACAAAGATGACTTATTAAATTTCATAACTGTGTAATTTTTTTTTATTTTGCATAAAAAAAATTATTATTTACTGAAAATTATTTTTTAATATTATTTCACTTTGCATTTTAAATTTTCTCAATATTTTTAATTATATTTTATAATTATTCTAGACATAATTAGCCAAAATTATTTGACACTCTATAATTATTTTCAAATTTAAAAGCTTTTTCCTTTTTTCTAGACATCACTGGATGTATAGTGCAACAGCATATAATCATGCATATTCTGACAGTGGCATATTTTGCATTCATGCCAGTGCCCATCCAACTCAAGTAATTTTATTTTCTAATTTTTTTAAGATTTATTATAATCTTTACTAAGTAATCAGAATTTATTATATATTTCATTTTATGTTATTTAACATTCATTTTGACAAAATACTTTCACATGCGAATAAACTTAAAATATCCCAATAACTTGCAGATTTTGAACTGTGCAAATATTGAATAAATAAAATTGCCATAGTTGAGAAGATAGCATCTGAAAACTGTTGTAAGTAGTTTAGCACCCATTACATCATAACTGTCTGGGAAAACTTTTCATCATTAGGTTACTGTATTCATATGTAACACGGGAGAAATTGCAGAAAATTTCTAAGTAAATATCTCATAGATGTGGAAGCAGAAAGTGAAAAGCATGTCTTGCATTTCTCAGTCTCAAAACTGGCTGAGATCAAACTTGAATAGCATTCTTCAGTGTAAGAGGTTCCATTACTATGTCATCATAAGCCATATATATTTCTCGCTCTCAAATCTTTGTTGTTAAAGTTTGGAAGAATAATAAGTTCTCCTTACCATATTATATTTTTGATTCTATTGTTTACTAAAAATTTGAAATATTTGAAAAAAGGATATCAAATGATGTGATTTGCAACCAATTATCACTTGATCTGAGATATATAAGCAACTTCTAAATTATTATTTTAAAATTCTATCTGCATCATGACACTCTTTGATACCTATTATTGTCTGCTCCTCTCTAAAAAAGATATATAATGCCCAACCATGTTATACACTATGATTTATTATGAGCATACAACTTACAAATGTTCTGAAATTTACACTTTTGAAAATCCTTTCTGCCAATATAATCAATCTTTTTTTTTTTTTTTTTTTTTTTTTTTTTGGATGCAGTAAATCAGCCTTAACCCCCTTTTTTTGCGACAGATATTCTCGTACTTTCATATTCAGTGTTCCTCTTGTATTGCTGTTTATACTGATGACTCAAAATAAAGTAATCATGTTGGTTAAGGTATTGTTGAAAATACTGCTTACAACTATAAGTGTTCTGCATCATGTTCTGTTTACACAGCCAAAGCTGTTACTATTGTATGTGTTCTAAAACTAATACAATTCAATTCTGATCAAAAATATGTATCGATACAGATAGCAGTATGTAATTACACAATGAGACCATTTTAATGACAAATGTCATTCAGTTATTGTGGAGATTTAAATATTTTAGGTGCACTGAAAAGCAAAAGGTTTGACATGTTTTGTTTGGTTCCAAGCCATGTTTACATTGCTAGCAATGAACTTGCTGTTAATTCTTTGAAAATGCCACTATTTTTTACATAAAGCAATGTTACGTAAATTTTGGCATTATACAAATTATCAAAGAATTTTTTTTTCCACTACTGGCGAAGACTTGGGATTTGCAAGCAAACAACAAATTATATAACATATCCTCTAGCATTCTTCCATTTTCAATTATTTCCATGTGAAGAGCAGTTGTAAACCTTACACACCTTCTCATTTAACATATTCGAGTTACATACAAGCATTTATTCTTGTCTCAGAGTTCTCCAATTTGTGACATGTGTAATGAAATATGATGTACAATAAACAGTACATCATATTTTAATTGTCTGTCCTAATTTTAATGGTTTATGCTTAGTGTTCTTTAGTAGCACAAATTTAATTTTATCAGATTTAATTGGGTTTAAACCACATAGAAATTTGTTTGCATTTTTGTACACATTTGGTTTCATAAATTCTATTTAAACTTTTATTCGTTTTAATTTTTCATGCGATTTTTTTAATATATTTGAACTTATACATTTGACTAACCATTACAGAGGTTTTTTTTACTCTAGTTTTAAACATTGTATAGTGCAGATTTGTCCAATATTTGACCTTGCATCAGTAATTCCACAAAAATAAATCAACTATGTGAAAATTTAAAAAAATAATGCCTTTAGTATTTTTAACTATGAAAAATATTTTATTTGCTTATAGAGTTTATAATTGCTTATATCTATTGTTACTTTTTAAATTAAGTTGTTATATTTTCTTCCTAGGTAAAAGAAATGGTTGATGTCATTGTAAATGAGTTTAAAAACATGACTGGTCAAATATCTGATGTAAGTATTTATTGATGTTGCGCAAATAAAATTTTTTCTTAATGAAAAAGAAAATATAAGTAGTATAAAATATAATAATGGGAAATATAAAATACAATGAAGTTGATTCTACAAATTTAAATGAATTGCTCTGAATCTGCATTTGTTTAAATGTTACCATATATATATTTATATCATTGGTTGTATATTTTTGTATGCAATGATATGCATGCATGTAAAATATTTACAGTGTTATATCTAGAAATTTCTTTCAAGGTTGCTTTAAATGTTTTCACAATTAGCTTAATATTTTTGTTTTAAAATAGTTTTAAAATGAACTTTTTTCACAGTTTTTAATTTTGAAGTTATTACTTTTTGCATCAATTATAAATTATTGTTTTTAGTCTGAATTAGATCGTGCTAAGTGTCAACTGCAATCAGTTTTACTCATGAATCTGGAATCAAGGCCCGTGGTCTTTGAAGATATTGGGCGACAAGTTCTTGCAACAGGTTACAGAAGAGATCCAGAGTATTTCATTGAACAGATTGGTTTGTATAAATTTTGTTTTTCTATGTTAAGTGAACATCAGTTTTAACCATTATTCATTTGTCAACTTAAAATTGTAAGATTTGAAAATCTTCTGATGTAATACTTTCTATTAAATGTAATCAAAGCAATTGAAGGTGATTTCAACTTCTTTTATAGCTAAAGTAACAGCAGACGATCTTATAAAAGTAGCTACAAAAATGTTGAAAAGTAAAGCATCAGTAGCAGCACTTGGAGAATTGAAATTCTTACCTAGCTTGAAAGAAGTTGATGCAAATCTTGTACGTGCGAAAGAATATTCGCCAAGCAAACGGTTTTCTTTATTTTCTTAATCTCCAGTTGACTGGCTGAAATCTCAATAAAATATTATTACCTTTTGTAAGATTGTGTAAATTTTAGTAATGGCAGTGTAAATCATCTACTTTTCAATAAAATCATACAAGTTGATTTAGGATACATTTATTTTTTGATTGCTTTAAAAAAATTTAGTCTTGGTCTTGTAATTTTAGTTTTTGTTGCTTTGCCTTGCACAGTAAAAAATGTCTTAGATCATGCAAAAGTTATTGCTAAAATGAATCTACAAAAATCTATATTTTAAGAAAATTAATTTTTAAAAAATTATAATAAAATATTTGTTTCCATGTGGAATGTTGTCAGTTCATTATGCTGTTTTGCCAATAATATTTTCAAAAAGAAGTATTTTGCGGCTGTTATTTCAAAATCATTACCGCAAAACTTCTGTATATAAATTATCACTAGAAATTTTGCATCTTAGTATAATGTAATTTCCAAACTAACTTTTTTTAAAAAATACATTCAATTTGTAATCAATTATTTTATGGATAATTTTTTCATAAGCTTTTATATTAGTTTATTATTTTCAATTTCTTTTATTTTAAATATATTTATTGCATATTCATTCTCACTTTCAATAATAGTATTCTTCTGACTCGTTTGTTATTATAAATTCTACTTCAGAATAAAAAAAATCACTATTCTTAATTAATATCAGTCAATGGTAAAAGTTAGAATCTTAAATTGTATAGTGATAAAGCTTAAATGTTTACAAAATATGCAGATTAAACTCATAGATGGAAAAGTTAAAAATAATAGTAGATAAATGAAATATTATCCAAACAAATAAAGTAGACTGTTCAAAAACTAATTTTGCTTTTTATTTACTTTATTTTTAATTTATTCATTAGTGAACATTGACTTATAAGTAGGAATTTGTTTTTGGTGGCAAGAAACATGGCATAAACTTCTTGAAGATGATTGCATAAATATTCTATTATTTTAAGAATTTAAAGATTAATTAAGGCATTGGCCAAGAACTACATTAAATTATTTAAATATCCTATATTCAAATGAAATTTACTTTGTAAAATCAGGTCAGAAAACATGATATATTAGAATTTCGTCTAAGAAAACCCTATGAAACTAATGAACTATTCTCTTAATTATCTAACTTCTTGACTATTTTTAATTGTTTAATATTAGATGTCCATTTTAAGTAATACATAGAACATTATTAGATGTAAACAAAAGTTAAAAAGTATGATATTTTAAATATCAACCATAACATACAAAATATTTGTGTGATAATTTCAAATATTTATTTGCTTGAAACTAAAAATAAATATATTTTATTGGTTACTTAACTAAAGTATCATAATTTCAAATATTTATTTGCTCAAACTGAAAATAATTATATTTAATTACATAATTATAATATAATTGATTTTAATATAAATGGTCCTATTTTGTCTTTCTGACCAGTTTCAATATTTTATAAACTCAAGTTTATTTATATTTATTATTAAGCCAATATATTTTAGGTCTTAAAAACTAAAAATGTGTACTTTCAAGTATTAATTATTTATTGATAAGTTAGAGTCTATTTTTAACTGAAAATTATATAAATTTATTATCCATTTTTTTATTTATTTATTTATTTTTTATGTTTTTGTTCATTTATTGTGATGTCCATTACTCTGAATCCAACATTAGTTGTAAAATGTCAATATTTTTCTTGTCTAGAACAATAAATTAGTTCTGTAATGCATCCATTATTTCAAAATTGAATTTGCAGATAAATGATTCGAGCTCTAGTCATCAATTCAATAATTCTTATATTCGATTCTAATCTTAAATGATATGCAAAAAACATATTAGAGCGACAAATAAAATTATTCAAACCAGAGTTTCAAAATTTCATTATTTCCATTAAAACGATTACCTGATTCTATAAGTTGAGCAAATGTTTTCCTGGTTAAAATTTTGAGGTGCATTTTTATTATAAAACCATAAATCTTATCGCGTCATTAAAAAATTAAAGAAAAAAATGTAAATTATCTCAAGTTATCAATTGATATTCAGTTATATCTTACGAATCCTCATTTACTGTGAATGTTAAACCTGTGTTTATATTTTTTTATAAAAATAATGTATTTTATAATGTAATATTAGGAAAAGATTTAAATTTTCACCAAAATCAGTTCTGTTAGATTAATTCAATATTTTTATTATTTGTTGCTTATTCCAATTTGTTATTAATAGATTTAAAGTAAGAAATTAAAATGATAGATTATCTTTCAATATATGTAAATAGGCTTATATGTGTGGATTTTTTAAATTTTATTTTGATATTCTTTTTTGTTTTATAAAAGCTTATATTTTTGAAAAGCTTTTACATTGTCTTGTTTTCTGGAGGAAAAAGTTCTAAAATTATTGTATCAATCGTGTATATCATGCATATTGTTAACAGATATCCAAACTTATATCTTTTAATTTAATTCATTGTGCATTTTTTTTTTTTTTTTTTGTGTGTAAAAGATTAGCTTAGATTAATTTTTACTATAGTGAATTCATTAAAATCTATCAGTAACTAAATCTTATGAAGAAATTAGTTCTATCAATTTAAATCATTATTTTGATTATATTAAAACAAATCTTGATTACATAAAATAATAATCTGTTGCCTACTTTAATATGGTATTGCTTGAATTTTTAAGAAAAAAATTGTATTGCTTTAAATTTAAAAGAAGTATTAGGTATTTATATGTCTTTTGTTTCTGGCTGTATGTGGATATTTTAGTTTAAAGCTCATTTTTGTTGGTTTAAACATTTCCAATTTATAGACAATTTCTTCCCATAAAAACACTTCAAGAAGTATTACAAGAAATATTGCTTTTTTAACATGGGCTTCATTTAATACCTTTCTCTTATAGTAAAAGAATTTAATTTTCATTTACTTTTCAATACTACGAAAAGATTTTAAAATAGGAATAAAAGCGGGCATTGAATTGTTGTTAGGTTTAAAGTTTAAAAAATAAAAAAACTTTTATCCCTAATAATGTGTTTTCTCTCTCTCTCTCTCTCTATATATATATATATATATATATTATCAAGCTATAATTGAGTGATCCTTTATAATCATTTTTATTTTTCTTGCATATCATGACAAATAATTGTAAGAATAAATCACTGTCTTTCACATAACAAAAAATAGCAAGATTTATTATAGAAAACTTTTCATAATTTTCTTGTCCGAGGGATTTTTTTTTCTTTCATTTTATGTTTTTGTAATTTTATTTGTATACTCTTCTCTCAAATAAAGTAATTAAAGATATATAAGCAAAATATGAGATTTTTAATTATTAATTAAATTCAAATATTTCCATCTAAGAATCTCTATTAGGATCACTCAAAAACTTTGGATGTGTGAAATAGAAGACAATTTGAATAGTAAATATGGAGACAAGAAGTGGTTTGAAAATTAACTATTAGATTTGAAAATGTAAGCTATTTTATCTACGGCAAAGCGTTTTTATCCTTTAAAATGCAGAAACATATATTTTGTCAACGTGTTGATACATTAAATGATGTCGCATTTAATTTCATATTAATTAGATTTTAAATCATAATTTATATATGCAATAACGGGAAACAGGTGCCTTATTTCAGAGGATAGACTATTTAAATTTTCTTTACTGCACTTAAAAATATATAACTCCAGGATTAAAATAGAAGAAAGTTATTTCGCTTGCAACACTAGAGCAATATCTTGAAAAATCTTAGTGATCTTGAAATTCTCAGTTCTTATATTGTTTGCTGTGTTGAAAGTTTATGTTTAAAGCCGTCGCTTCAATAATATTGGTCCTTAAACACTGGTATCCAGGCACGGGATAGTGCAGCAGTTGCCAACTTAGAAACTTTCCTAGACGTGTAACTAAGTATAATGTAAGTGGAATTTTTAACTCTTTATGGACAAAAATGAAATCAACAAGTTGACAAATTTTATAAAGAATTAAATCGTTATAATCATTCAAAACCAAATTATTGGCAGAAATTTATTAAATGGTAAAAAAAAGGTATATCAATAAAAATTAGTTTTATTTTTTGCTAACTTTTATTGTATTATTTTATGAATAACTCAAATTTTGTATATTAAATTTTTCATTTTAA
>JAPDSC010163340.1:0-22866 GCA_026290005.1 Latrodectus geometricus
TTTTTTTTATCATAGTTCTCTCTAAACTAGGTATTATTTTTTAATCTAGGGATTCCTCATCTAATTTCCAAATAAAATTGCAAATCGATTGCTTCCATAATACATTCACAAGAATGTTCATTTAGTGTAGAAAAAACATATAGAATTTTAAATTTAAATTGGAACACTGCTTCACCTAATCTATTTTAAAATATTCTCTTTGCATGTAAATTCTTTATCGGGCAATCTCCCGAAATAGAACAATCATCGTTCAGTTTTATCTAAGCGATAAAATTTTAATCGCCTGTAATAAACTTTTGTCGTTGTAGTCGTAAAAGAACAACTCCGACGGTTAGCTTGAGATTGTTTTTCTTGTGTACTGAGGAGATAGTTTTTAACAATTTTAATAAAATTAATTCTGGTGAAATAGCGGATGACGCATTGTCAGCTGTGTAAAGATTTTGATATACTTTGAACAAAAGCTATTTTAATTTTCGAGATGTCCTTACAATACATCATGTTGAATGTTTTATATTGTATTCATTTAATTGTGAGGTCATAATGGTTAAAACGTGTGTTCATTATGATGAAAGACTAGGTATTTCACTTCAGAACTATTTGAAATGCATAATTTAATGTAATTGTTATTGCGATTGTTTAATGAAACTAAGCTCTTAAGAATAAATAGAATAAATGGAATAAATAATATTCGATCTGTATTAAACAAAGTAGATGGAAATTATATTTCTGCTCAATTGACAGTAAATTTTTCAAAGTTTCTTATTTTTTTCATTTAGCGGCACATAATATTAGGTTGGGGAAAAAGAAATCCATTATTTTTACGTTAACTTTTTGTAACTTCTTTCGGATTCGCTTTGTAAAAAGGTTCAAAACAGTTTTCATGTAGATTTTTAGGTCCTACGACTGCTGACATGCTGTCAAGTTTGATAATGTTTGATATTTTATAGACATTCTCGACGATGTTGTATCCATGCGAGGTGCATCTTTAGCATCCAAATACCCAAACGGAATCGACGAAGCCAAAATTGTGCGTAACTGGTTGTTACAGTCATATATAGGACGATAAACACCTTTCACAATTTTAGCCACCTGGTTAGCATTTTCGCCATTATAAAAGAAAAACTAAAATGTATCGAATTTTCTGTTTGTTGTCTTCTATTTTTAAAACCTTGTACTCGTAACTGAATTAATCAAACAAAAAACCGCGAGAGAATATTTTAGTGTCAAATGTCACCTTTCCAATGAGCATAAATTTGAAATTGTTTGATAGATACATCACGAGATAGCGATCACTACAGACGTCTACCGAAAAAAAAATAATGGATGACTTTTTCCCCAAACTAATATCTGTTTTTTTTAATGAAAATTCCTTTCAAGAACATTTAAGATTTACAACAGTATGTCTATTAAGTTGCATCCTTCTTTGTTTAAAAACTATGTACATTTAAAATATATTTTTCCATTGTTAAATCATCTTGAAGCAGTTTTTTTTATCAAATGCATATAACCAATTTATTTTGTTACAGTTTGACTTATTTAGAGGACTTTAAATTTCTCACAGTTTATCTGAACATAAAACGCTTAAACAAGCTGATGATTGTCGAGAGGAGAAAGAGGCTCTGCGCATTAAAAAGTTCCATAGGTTTAATGTCTCTTTCTTGATGTGGCGTGGAATAGAAAGTACCAACTCAGGTGTCGTTACGTGATTTCGTTTGAAATTACGCGGTCATTTGCTATGTTTAACAGTTCGAAAAAATATGCTGTCAGCTACATATCATAACAGCAATCAGAATATATCCATTAAAAATAAACAATGTTTGCGGATTTATCGATATTTTTTATTTCTTATGTAAGGATTCATAAAAATTGTATTTTGTTTTAGTGAAAAAGGTATTCATTTTTATATAATATATATAAACATAAAGTTAAACAATATATTCTGATACCATGCTATTTTAAAATAGATTTGAAAAGTGTAAATAACTTTAAGATTAATTTTATGATTTTAATTAAATAAGAAAATTCGTTTTTTAACAAGGGAAGATTTAAAAACAAAAAAGAAATTACGTATGCCTTCATATTTTCATTCACTGGTAGATTTAAATTTGATCTTTCGATATTGTAAACTTTATTTTTAAGTGCTTCTTTAAAAAACCTTGGATAATAAAAGATTTAACTTAAAAATTTTCATATAAAATAAATTATTGTGAAAAGATAAGCTATCACAACTTGAAGTAACTTATAATTCCCAGAAATAACTTAACCTATGATGTGTTGAACTATTTAATATATCCAGCACGCTACTTGCTGAGATATATTTTAAAATTAAATGTTTAAATTAGAAAACTAATAGATAAACAACGCCGATTACCCTGTCTAGTGGTCAGCGTGCCTTACTGGAGATAGGGAGGGCATGAGTTCGAATCCCGGTTCAGGTTTGGATGTACTTTCTCTTTTCTGTCTTTGTCGTTTCCTTGTATGAATGATTGCCTATCATATAGACAGTTACCTATAGCATGTGTGTACTGAAGAAGTCGGACTCAACACCGAATTGTGCTTCAGTTGATAAAAAAGTGGAGCAGCGCACCCTATCTTTCCAATCTGGCTGCCCACGAACGCAACAATAATATGTAAAAAAGAGATGCTAAAGCATGACAAAAAATATATTTGAAAGGGCCAACCAAATCACCATTTTGAACACTATACAGTAAATATTTTCAATCACACAGGAAATATTTTTAATTAGATGGTTGGATAGTTATATCTTTTACTATCGTTGCATAAAAAAACCCTTTTGTGTATACTTCAGTCTGCAAATGGATTGTGTATTGACCGCGTTTACAACCGAAGAAAATACTATCTGCAACATATCCTTCAAAACGTGAATTTTGTCAATTAGCCCCTAGCAGGCAACTGAATAGATAGCTTTCTAAACTACAGTTCGTGGCCTCGATTTCCATACTGAATTTATTTTAAATACTCAATGTTGTTCATTTAATTTTAAATACTAAATGTTGATTATTGCTACTACTTTCAGCAGCTACTGCTTTCAATTAGTTGAAAATACTTTCATTTATGTTGTTGTGGTTACTGATGACACTTGGCAACGCCAAGCCCTACCCGTCAAGAGACTAAGCGAATAAAGTCTGTGAGAGAGCGTCATGCGTTTTTGAATAGAGCGCCCTCATACAAAGGTGGAAGTACGACATTTGGCTCATAGTTGGCAGCACCACCTGAATCTTCCACTTTAGAGATTGAAACCAGTGGAGACCCATAACTTGGCTCCAACCACCCCCAGAGGTATTAATTTGTAAAAGGAACATGGAGAACATTGCGACCCGACCTATTTTACGTGTCCCAGTCGCCATTAGTGAACATGACGGATCTTCGTCTAAACCGGGATTCGAACTTACCACATTTTGGTAACGAGAACGAAGTCCTAACCAACCAGGACACCACGGCCTACTTTCATTTACTCAACCAAATAAGTTTTTTCAAGTTTGCTGATCAATTTCAAGTTGTTTTGATTAAGTTGGCTTCCATATTAATAAATAACAGCAGAATCTATAATAATAAAAGCAAGTGTAATGTGTCTGTCCGTCTGACCGAGCTCTCCAGCCAAATCTATCGCACGCAGGGACCTGGAATTTTTTACACGGAAGCACAAGGGGGCTGGCCACCAGACCTCGAAGCCCGATTTTCGATTTTTGAATTAGAAAAATTTAAAAAAAAATTATTTATAAAACTTCTTCTCCAGATCGCTGCTCGCCAATAGCTGATTCCGGGGTTATAGATAGATAATAAAAGCAAGTGTAATGTGTCTGTCTGTCTGTCCATTTGAAATTTGTTCGTTACCAATGTCAAATTATGGTAAAACTATACTTTAAGGTGGCCCCTTGGCAAACATGGCGATTTTTGTTTGGCTATCGTTTTTATTGGCGATTTTTGTTGCACAGACAATGAATTCCCCTGTTGCTATCGGAATATGATTGGGGTTTGCCCGGCTTGGCGATCAATCGCGATTACAACTTTGCGAGAATCAAAGAGGCACCATAAAGTATATTCCGAATTTGAATGTTGTTAGCTTGGTTGTTTAAAAATGCCGCCATTTCCCCTATTTTTACATGATTGTTATTAACTGGAAAAAAAGAAATAAAAGTTTCATTCATTTAATGTCGCTGAATTCGGATAACTATTCCCTTTTTGACTAAAAATTTAGTCAAAGGCAACCTCTATGATTATAATGATTTCTTTTACTGAAATTCGGAAAGTTTTCATCATTCGCACTTACAATATGAAATAACTTTAATTTGAATCGAAGTTGATCTATAACGTAGTAAGTTTCATTGAATATAAATTTATGTTTTGATTGCTATCAATATTAAATCCGACATAAATTTTGAAACATGGAATATTATTGTATTAGTCTGCAATAATATAAACATGTAAGAAGTACAACAGCGGTAAGTTATGATAGGAACCATTTTCCTATTAACTGAGAAACTAGCGCCCTCTATTCCAAACTTTACAGAAATTTCTAGACGTTTCCAGAAGTAAAAATTGTTACAGTTATTTAAAACTGTAAAGGCTGGTTTGAACATCCACGTGAGAAGGTGCTACGTGGATATGATACGCGAGTGAAGTGAGACAATTTGCAGAATTTCACATTCTAATTTTGATTTGATAAGCTGCGTTACTGTATAGTTTACTTAAAGCAAAAAATTCATCACATATTTTCATTTGAATATTTAATTCCCGTGGGAGAAGAAATGGATCCTAAAAAGCCTGAAGAGAAACCTGGTGAGAAAAAACCCGGACAGCCTGATGATAAAGGAGGAAAACCAGGAGAAAAGAAACCTGGGGAAGAAAAAACTCCACCTACAAAGTAGAGGATCAGCTTTTATGGAAGAATAAAAAAAAAAATGAAGCCAAAATTATGAGTGAGTGATAAAATGTTATTATATATATTTTAGAGAATAACTTATAATAATCAAGATGAAATCTTAATTTTGCATTTTAAAATTTGGACTTTACTTACCCTTATAATTTTTTCCGCCTTTAATAATTTCGGTTAATTCCCAGTGAACGGTACGCTCCTTATACGGTACGCATATATACAACGGTAATCATATATACAATTATAATTAATTGTATATAATAATGTATAAAATTATATTATTTGTATAAAATAATATAATTTTATATTATATAATGATATTAATTGTATATTCTATAATTATATTAATTGTATAAAAATAGCGTACCGTACACTGGGATACAGCCAATAATTTCTTTTTATCCCTTTTAAGTTATAAGTATGATGCTTTTTGTTTTTCGTGTTTGGAATTTTATATTGTTAAACTGGCTGATTGTGTATGTGTGTATTATAAAATTAATTCCATATTCTTTTGTTGGTTAAATTGCACTTTAGTTCCCCTACTTCACCAACTCGCGAATTTGATGCGCTTTTTCACTCATGCTCATTAATTATCCTTTTGTTTTAGTCTTTTCATTGGTCGCTAATTAAGTTTCACTTTCAAATAGCCGTAGAATTTTCGCCATGGCATCGGCGGTTTTGAAAAGGCGCCAAGTAGGGGACCTAAAGCGCATTTTCACCTATTAAGGACTTTTTCTACAACGGATCTAGATATTCATTTGCATTATGTCGAAAAATTGTCATCAGTGTTTTGAATCTTAGGTTAAAATGTGCTTTAGGTCCTTGGCATGAATAATTTTAGTTGGTTATAAATTTTGTCATTCTTGGTAATCCTACTTTGATACACTAGATACGATAAACGTAACGATTTCTAGAATTCTTATTTTGCCATTTCGTTCTGCCTGGACGCTTTTTTTTCCCGTTTGTCACCAAAGGTATGGGACCTTTGGTGACAAATTGAATCCTGTCTCCTAGGATTGTACCATTAATTTAATTCATTTAATGTTAATTGAAAATTTTATTTTGTAAAAATATTTTTTTTATTTAAAATGTTTGGAAAAAACAGAAAGTTAATGATGGAAAAAGCAGAAATTTTGTGATTTTTTGTTACGCATAGTAATGCCATTTGGCGACTTTATAACTTGCACCGGTGAAATGAAGAAGTACCCATTTTCATACTATATTATTGACTCAATACATTCTTCAGGAAATTCTAATTATTATTCATTTTAGCACAAACGATCTATAATAATAAAAGCACGTGTAATGTGTCTGTCTGCCTGTCTGTCCATTTGTCTGACCGAGCTCTCCAGCCAAATCTGTCGCACGCAGGGACCTGGAATTTTTTACACGGAAGCACAAAGGGGCTGGCCACCAGACTTCGAAGCCCGATTTTCGATTTTTGAATTAGAAAAATTTTAAAAAAATTATTTATAAAACTTCTTCTCGAGATCGCTGCTCGCCGATAGCTGATTCCGGGTTTGTACCAGCTCCTTTTGAGAAACAATTCTGGCGACCATCTTTTGGAAAATTTTCCGTTTAAAATATTTAGGATATATTGTTCCTTTTTATCGACGGGGAATGTTGTGTGTGTGGGGGGGGGGGAAGAGAGAGAGACAGTCTACATGTCCTACACTACTATTCCTGCGCTATTCACTTATCTGCATTTCCTAAATGCACGGGCAACGCTGGGCGGGTACAGCTAGTGATAAATAAATCGAACCATTTATAGAAAGATCAAAATGGAATTTTTACTAAGCACTATTCTACATTAAAATCTACAAAAATAAAATACTGATATAACGAAGAAAAATACCAGATTATCAATTGCTAGGCAATTACCTACATCTAAATCCTATAAAAACAGTACATGGCATTGTTTATCTGGGATTCAAAACAAGCAAATAATTTATTTTTTATATTTATTATGAGTGAAGGATAAAAAAATTTTGAATTAAAAATTTTTTCTCAGATATATACTAGAAAAATAATGAAACAGCCTTTTTTAAATTGTTTTTAAGTTATGTTATATATTTTAGAATAAGATGAAAATGTATTTTTTGCATTTTTATATTAATGCTACATAGCTCTGTATACAAAACTATGCAGAGTAGTTTTTTAAAATGGATAGTTTTTCTTAAAATTAATTTAAATTTGATTAAAAGGCTATGTGAACTAAATAACGAAATATCGTGATTTTGTGATTTAGTAATGAAATGCAAATGTTTTTATCTGTTTATGAGTTGAATTGAATTTAAAATAAATTGTTCATTTTTTTACTCCTACATCATGGTCTCTTGTGCAATGAGAAATATTTGTACATCGTTTTTAGAAAAAATAAACAATTTATTTTATTTCATATTCTTAATAAACATTTTATTTAAATAAAACTTTCTTTAGAAATATATTAAACTGCATTTTTAATTTTTAAAGTTTTAACTATATAATTTAAGTTTCTTTCGTTAATATATTTTATTCAAACACACTTCGAATTTCGTTCACAAACGCTTCTCACCAAATTTATATTTTCATAATACTATATTCTCCCATTTTAAATTTATAATCGAATTTCCAAAACATATAAACACAAAACCTTTCTTAGAACGAAAACACAAATGTATAAATATTCACACACACCTGCAGTCAACTGGAAAAACGGATGTACTCTTTTCCAGTTGCAAAAACTATTTGAAATGACACTCTAGAAGTGGGAGGACTGAAAACAAATTCGAACAAAGTTGTCAAGGAAACAAAACTTGCGTTCTGTAATACAGCAATTTAAAATCTACATTTTTCATATTGCATTTCTCTACTGTAGTGCAATTTTTTTATGAATTTTCTTGGTATTCTGTGCTCTACACTTTGTTTAGGTTATGTATGTTATTCAGCGTTGTATAATACATAAGGCATTCATGTTAGCTGCTTCAGAAATAATGCATGATTTTTTTTTTTTTTTTTTTTTTTTTTTTTTTTAAGATTTTGAATAGGAAACTTCTATTTGTGCATGCAGACTGAGGAAGTCTTATGAGTGCAACTGTTTCAAATTTCAAAATATGGCTGTATTTCAAATAAAGAGATATTTGGCGCATATCAATTGTCGAGCAACGATAAGCAATCATTGAAAACAAGAAATCCCACCTTTAGTGATCACTAAATTTTTAAATTGACTTTTTAGCAATTTTGCATGTATTAGTCACGAATCTTTCAGATCTAGTGACTGTAGCTAACTGTTATAGTTAGTGAAGTTTTAAGAATCATTCTAAATTCATTGCTTCTGAAAAAGGTGTTCCAAAGTTGCCATTTCGCTTCAAATATTAGTCTTTTCGCGTGAAAACTCAATAACAATTATAATTTTTTATTTTACTATGTAAGTGACCAATTGATTGATTCATTTAAAATATTTCATAAATTTCTATTATTTTTCATAAAATAATTTACATAATTAATGAAAATGTCTTGGATTATTTATATTCAAACTGTGAAATGTTAATATCAGAATTACTCTTATGAATACAGGATTAATAGTTTACTATAAAAGTTTATCCTGCATTTCTAACCAAATATTAAAATATATTTTAGCATTTGTCAACTTGTATCAGATTTTTAAGTGCATGTTCATAAATATGGAATCATTCTTGAATCTATTTGTTGAATGTATCGCTTTAATTATATTTTACTACCTTTTGCAAGGGACATTCATAAAGGTTTTGGACACCATTCGTTGAATGATGGAATCAATATTAGCCACTCAGACGATTGCAATATTTCTTTTGCTTGTGCATGTACAGAATGAGCTAATGACTTGCCCACCTATTATCATCGTTATTAATTTGTTAATTGATAAAACCATTTCATCAATCATCGATTAGTTATGTTTTTATTTTAAAAATTTCTGATAAAGATAATGCATTAAAGAAAAAGATAATGAAATAACAGCATAGATTTTTACAAACTGACTGACAACCATTATGAAAGCTATCGGCACTTCTATTATGTCCAACAAAAGGGCAACTCCAAGGCCGAGTGGACATTACAATGGAAGAAGATAATACTTTATGACGTAGAGAGTATACCTGCTTTATTATCTTTGTTTTATGGACTGCCATTCAAAAAGTTAAATAAGATTTCAAAACTCTCATTTGCTTTTCTTATTTAGGCTGACCATTGTTTCGCCAATTTTTAAATGCACCAATAAAAACCTTTTGTAAACAAATTAGAAAATTTTGGAAAAATTTTATTATCACAACATTAGGAAAGTGTACTTAGTTATTAAGATATACAATTCAGAAATGAATGATTTTTTAAATCTTCAGAACTTTTTTTAAAATATATACTACCCAGGAAAAAATGTGATGACAATTATGAGATTTGATTTGGGCCTTATATTCGAATGAATTAGTATAGTTGGCTTGGTTTCTATAACACAAAAGTGGAGAATTCAAAATTTTCTGACAAAATTGAGTATTTTGTTTAAACTCTTGCCTCAGTATGGTGTTTGGTCTGATTCTGTGAAGGATGCTAACCTCAAAACACATAAGACAGATTATTATATCCAGATTTTTTCTTTATCAGTATGTATATGAACTCTATTTATGGAGACCAATAAAAGAGTTGAGTTGAATTGAATTTAATTGAATTTACTTTTTACTGAAATCATAAAGCATATACTATTTTTATGCTTTTTTGTATATATTACACTTTTACAAAGCATATAGTTAAAAAATAAATTATTTACGTTAAGCTAATTCTCTGTAGAATCATCGCGTAAACCAAACTTCGAATATTACTGCAATTGTGTATAACGTTTACAATAAGATTGATTATCTGTTGACGTTAGGCTAATTCTCTGTAGAATCATCGGGTAAACCAAACTTCTACTCGGAATATTACTGCAATTGTGTATGATGCATACAATAAGATTATCTGTTGACGTTAAGCTAATTCTCTATAGAATCGTTGGGTAAACCTGACTTCTACTTCGAATATTATTACAATTGTATATGATGTACACAATAAGATTGATTATCTGTGGAATATATGAACAAATAATGAAAATATAAAAGTAAAGCACTTTTTAAATATCATATCTCAATACAAATAATCTAAGTCTTAATGGTGGCAAAAGTAATTCTGATGATTATATACTCGAAAAGGGAGGGGTGCTCATAGTAATTTAAGTGACATTTGTCTTGTGTTAGATCCTATCATAAATGCAACAGCAGAAGCTGCAGAACGAGTTCGAAGATATTCTGGGATGAAGTTGTTGGAGTTGTTTATTCAACATATCCCATATATATTTTATTGGTGAGAGGAGAAGAGGCTTAATATGTCACTCGGAGATACTGTTCGAGTAATGTTATTGTGACTCTAGGCTGACAATTACCATTCTTTCACTTGGCGATTACCACATTTTTGAAAAGATCTCGTCTGTTCTGTCAACCGAAATCTATGTGGCTAAGGATACAATCCTTAAAAATGTCATATCATTGTCATTAAAGCCTTCTGGTGTGAGACAAAAGAGCCCGATAATTTTTGGGAGGAATTATTATAAAGATTCATAAAATATTCCTATTTATGCGTGCATTTCATCAACCCACCTGTCTTGCAATCTCCCTCAGCAGCAGGCAACTGCTTAAAGCCTTAGGGTACATTCAACAGATCAATCAGATTGTATACCATCATCACTGATCTCAGCCTCTTTTTAAATTTTACACAATTCAAACTCATATTCTATGATTCCAAAAAGCTTTTAAAGCTCTTCTTTCAATCATTTGTGAAATTCACAGAAACTCAAATTACAAACCACTGTCACTGCTGTAAATTTCTTCTTCCTAAATAGATGTATTTTATTGCCACATATTCAATATATATAAGCGCAGTTTTTATGTAAGGAGTTAAATTATCCTTTGAGTAAAAATATTTTAATTACAATTAATTAATATCATTTTTCTTTTATAAAATGTTTCTACATTATTTTAGACAATTATAAACATTGATGTTGTGAAATTCTATAAGGTTTGTAAACTACTGATGCTATAACCTTAATTAAGAAAAATTATATACCTAAAATAAAAAAAAATAATTGTGTTGAATTATTATTGTATGCTTACTTATTGAATTATATTCAAATCTTGCGAAAGGATGTTTGAAAAGGAAAATATTTTCATTTGAAAATAACCTTTTTAATTTCATAACAATTACATTTTTAGTTATTTTCAAATTTATCAACCTAATGTCTAAAATTTATATAAAAAATTAAGGATTATTTTACAACATTTCCTATTGAATTCCATAATTGGGTATAGTTTATCAAATTATAGTATTGTATGGTAATAATCATTTCATTTTATTCAATTTAAAGAAGGCTTTATTACTTAATGTGTTTTTATGTGTAAGTACAACCTTTAATGTATTGTTATCATATAAAGAACATTTTTTTTAGTATTTTTATATAAAGATTTTTTTCAGTGTTAAAATATTTAGATAAACGAAAAAAAAAAAAAAAATAAAAATAAAAATAAATAAATGAATAAATAAATTTGTATTTAGAAACATTGTTGGGATGAGCATTTCTTTTAGTATTGAGTATAATTTATTTGTGAAAAATATACATTATTTTTTTCTTCAGAATTAGAAACATATTTGCGTAACACAATAAATTATTTTCATTTCATTAATAAGCTATTTTTTAGATGAACGGAGAATTTTTTTTTTCTCTCTCGTATTAAGTATTTTTCACATAAAATGCAAACAATTGTTATTTTTTGTTACGGTATTATTTAGATAAAAAAAATTCGAATTTGTAGCCTTGTGCTTGAAAAGGCAATTTTATTTCTTTTCATATCAAGGCATTATTTATTTAAACGGAAAATTATTTCTTACGATAAAAAATCATTTTTCAAATACAGACGTGAATTATTATATTCATTTTTGCCGTAAGCTATTACTTTTTTAATATATTATATATTTTGAAATTCATTAAAAAATATTATTTACTTTCTTTTCAACAACAAAAAAAAAAAAAGAAAAGAAAAAAAAACCATAGTTTTCTCTATCTTTTAGATGTAATTTAACACATAAATTCAAAGAATTGTAAAGAAAAAAAAAAAAAGAAAAAAACAGAAGAGCACAAATAATTTAACAAAACATAGTAATAAAGAATGTGTAAGGTTTTTCACAAAAGGATACTAACAAAAAACAAACCCATATATACCACTGTCACAATAAAAATGTGCCTGAAATATTGCAAAAATGCTTTGAAACCTCTAAAGCCATTCAAATGGTCCCTTTTATTCATTTCAGTTTGCTTTGCTTGAGGGAAATTTAAAAAAAATATATATAATTTCACGGATAGATTTCTCCTCTTGGCGTATTTCTTCGTTTCATTCATCACGGCGACAAAAGCACGAAACATTTGGCGAGAGAAAGTCAAGAAGCCATTTTACTCCAGCTGATGCAACCCTTGCCATATACGTAGAAGGAAACGAAGCCTGTCAATTGAAAGACCAGCTGTTTTGAACTCAAGGGAAAGGCCGCCGAGTTCCTTTTTGGGACTCCCAGTTCCTCTCCCCCCTTTTGAAACAATATAAAGCAGCTGGGAGTTGCGGTTGCCGGTGCTGTAAACGAGGGCACAATACCTGAACTTGCGGGGGAAGAATCTTTCCGTTTTTATTTAAGCGAGCGCGTGCGATACGTTTGTTCAGATTGAGCGTATTTGGCAGATGATACTGTGAAAAGGGTTAGGTTTTAGGAACAGAGGGAGGAGAAAAAAATAGGGGGAAACTTCGCTTATGCCCTCATGGTAAACACTATATAAAGCCATAACACTATTATAAGTTTCTCAATATTATATATTGAAAGTAAAAGAAATTAATTAAAAGCAAACATTTTGAAGACTGTATAATAATATGAAATAAAAATTTATATTTATCTTTTCTTTGAAATATTATTCAAGTTAGCAAATTTCGAAATCACATTATTCAAAATAATTCTTTCAGCTTAATTTTTATTCTACAATTTAGTTCTAACTTTCCTTGAATATAATTGATTTCATATTTTATATTTTTAGTCTTAACACTTTAAAAAGTGCTTAAAAGTATCTCTTAAAAATAAATGTTTTTTTTTTCAAAATATGTATTAAAACATCCAATGCTTAATTTTTATTTTTATGTTAAAAAATAAAAATTAAGCTTTGAATGTTTAAATAAAAAAATTATAAATTTTCGTTTCAACATTTTTTAAACTAATGTGAATTTTTAGAATTCATATTAGCTGTGTAAAATGTTTATTCTGGTAATAATATTAATGAAAAGAAAATTTTTTTCTAAATGTATATAAGAATACGACATATATATAATTTGCATTTCATAGAAATACTATTCAAAGTAGTAAATTTCGAAATCATTTGTGTTCAAAACATTATAAAATACATGTTAATAATAATTTTTATTGTTATAATAATTATAATAATAACTATAATAATTAACATGTATTTAATATATTTTTGAATATTTGAAAAAAAGTTAAAATTAAATTGCTTTGTTTGTCAATTGTTTTACAGAGCATTATTTAATTAGTAGCTATGAATATTAGTAAATTAAATACATGTATACTCAAATCACTTTCATAATTACGCCATTACTTAATTTTATTATTTTTATTGATTCCATTAAAATCGAATATGTATGCATCATTAACGTTTAAAAAACTTTTTGTTAAAATTTTTTTTAAAATTAAGTGAAAATGCTTAATTGAGTTATAAGAAATTTTTTTTAGAATTTAGAAAGCATGAGGAATTTCAAAATTTACTAAAAATTCAAAAAATTTTCTGATACAAAAATAAGAATAAAAAAAAATCAGTCTTCATTTAGGAAGAAATAAAATTAAATCAAAAATTGAATTTGAGTGTTATCAAATTTTCTGAAAAAAACATTTATAATTCAGAAAAGAGATTGAATTATTCTTTTGAAACTAATACAGTAAATAGAGTGATTTTGGTATAAATTTATTAATTTCACATTCACAAATGTTTTCTTTTAATATTAGATCATTTTGACCAATAAAAAGCATAGATGGACCAGATATATTCAATTGCTACAAATATACATGATTTGTGAGTCTTTTTTGAAGAAATTTTAGGAAAAAAAATTTAATGGTATGGGTAAGATTTAACTTACTTGAAATCCTTCCTACGATTTTCAATAAAATACACGAATAGAATTTGTATTCAAGTCAATCCTTTTAAACAAATTAGATTTTATCTCTAATAATATAACGGTTGTTGTTCACCCAAATAAAATCAAAATATGGTAGGATAAAAATAAATTCATGTAATAAATAGCCACCATATTTTAAAGACAATGATTGATTTAAAATATTTAGAGGAAGCTCGTTTGTAGAATCTATGATGAAAATTGAATATTTGAAACAATCAATGAGCTTAAATCTTCTATACTTGAATATCTGACAAATATTGATGATTTTCTGCTCCATATTATAAGTGGCATTAATAATAGATTGCTAGATTTAATTAAAAATTCTAGGAATGCAATTAATAATTAAATATAAACTAATTTATTATTAAGGTGAAATTTATTTTAAGTAACCCTTTTAAAACAATTTAAAATACATAAATTTTTGTGTAATTTATTCATCATATTAAAGATTTTTTAACATTTGTTCATATATTATAATATATATATATATATATATATATATATATATATATATATATATATATTTATTTATTTATTTATACAGGGGTTTAAAATTTTTTTTCTGCATAATATGTTCATCATATTTATAATAATAATTAACAATTAAATCACTATAATATTACAGGACGTATAATGTTAACGGCAATACATCAGATTCACAATTAATTTCCTCCTTTTATTTAACAACCGGCATTTCTATATATAATAAACTTATTTATATTTTAAAAACCTTTTTGTGAAAGTATCAATTAAATGTCTTTTTCAGGAGTTTAAATTTCAGTCAAACATATATTCATCAATCCCGCGGACTGAGTTGTTAAAAATAATATCAACAAATCTACGGTAATCTATAACTATGCTAATGATACCAAATGCAAACTAAATGAAGTTAATTAAATGGGACTTTGGCACAAGTTTTCTGATAAATACATTCCATTAAAATGTGTCAAATGTATAAAGAATGCAAAAAAAAAAAAAAGCTTAAGATATTGAATGCTTCTATTTTTTTTTATTGAAGTGGCAAAAGAATGAAAAAGTCACTATCAAACGATTAATTTTCCATCAAATTTTTGTCGTAGACATTTCTATAATTAATATAATGGATAATTTTATATAATTTATTGGAAATAGTTACTTATCACTTATTAATGGAAATTGTTTCTTAATCAGAACGTTGGCGATAAAATTACGAAAATAAATTCTGCTAATTTTATAGAAAAATTAAAAAAATCTAGCACCTTCTGCATTAAATAGAAATTGCATTTTTCGCAGAAATAACTGAACATTTTACAAAAATAAATTGTAGTTTTGAAAGGAAACTAAGCAACTTTAACAGTTGAGTCTTAATTTTCGGAATATATTTTTCTAATACTATTGAATTTAATAGTAAAAATATAATATTCGTAAAGGAATATATTCCACTTCTAATCGGATATGTTAAGAAATTATATTTTAAAAGAAATTCTTATTTCATTCTTAGAAGCATAAATAAAAAAAGGAGATGGTGTTTAATGTTCCTGCGACACATATTCTATTGTCTGTTAGGGAAGAGGGTATTTCATGGTAAAGGAATAGGGCAAAGATTTTTCAGAGAATTACCCGGTTACGTCATTGTTAGTTATCTCTACTTTCTAAGAAGTTTCCATCACGAAAGTTTAAAAAGTGATTGAGAGTTAAACTTTTATTACATAACAAACAACGACATATTCTTATCTAAGTAGCTAAACCCTTCCATAGAAACAAGTAAACAAATACCACTAGATTTTAAACGGTTTCCTCCATTTTCGATAATCTGTTCATAGCTGCATCTTTACTTACACTAAAGCAAATACAATCACTTTGAATCGTCTTCTTAGGACTGTCGCTGATTTATACCCTAGGGAGCTATTCCCCGCAAACTATGTTGACATTCTATCGCGATCTGTCATTTTCCGATGGAAGTCGCTGCGTGACTTAGGGCAACACCTACTTTGAATCTCTTGGAACAAACGTGATTGAGTAAATTTAGAACTTCCCCCACCTATTTTTTTGGAGTGTTCCAATTTTCCTTGCATTCTCAATACAGAGTAGTTCCATAAAATAATAAGTCGATGAATTTTGTATTCCATTCAGAAAACTATAATCCATGTATGCGTGGCGTCCTCTGGGGAGGAGGCAGGCACTCCGGAAAATTGCTGGGAATCCATGGCAAAATGAGAGGAAATAGCCTGCCTCGATGCGGGGAAATGAGATTTATCACAAAGATAGCTTCTGGTAAAATGTTTAAATGAGGAATTTAGCCGCTTCTCTTGGGAATGGGGAAGATATACATGTGTTATTGAGGAATTATTTATCAACAATAAATTTACAAGGAGGAAAACAATTATCTGTTCACTTGTTAAATATGTGCGTAAAGAGCTACTGCAGAATTCGCAGAAAACATCATTGTAAACAGATTATGAATTAGAGTGGGATTTTTACTAATAAGTTAAAAAGAATCAATCTGTAATGATGTATATAACTAAAAGGGCATTTTTCTCTTTTTTAAAATTTCATGTACATTTTGAATACACATAATTATTTTCTTTAAGAAAACTTATAATGACAATAGTTCTCTCATAATTAAAACAAAATATTTATTAAATAATTCTTGATTTTTAAAATTTAATATCTAAACTTTTTGCGTACTGTTAGTGTAATACATCGGGGATTATTAATAGGGCCTAAAATTAAATTATATTTTTTAATTTATTGCGATACAAATAAATATTTTTATGTTACAAAAGTTTGTGTATTTCTTCGAGAATTACTCTGCAGAATATTAGTAATGGCTCATGTGAAGGTACATTCATTAAACATATGTCTGTTGATATTAAGAAAATATAATATCAATAGCTTTTTTCATAAAAATAATTGTAAAAATTTTTCTTAAAAATAATTGTAAATTCCATAATATTTTAATCAAATGTTTAGTTACTTGAATATAAAATTGTTAACATATTTTTAATATTGCATTCACCAATGTTATTAGAATTAATACATTATTTTTCAATTTGTTCTTTAATCATTAAATTATTTTACAATACAATAGGTTAAAGTTCATTACATGAGCAAATATTGAAACGCTATTTATAACGATCCTCAAAAAACAATTAAATGTTAAGGGTCGTGTTTTTTGACAAATAGGGAGCCCGTACATTGCAATGTTTTAATCTGTTAGTTATATATTTTTTTAAAATTCTAAAATGAACCATTTCTAATAAGAATCATTTAAAATTAATATATTTTCACAAGAAGGAGAAATTTAAATGTTTGGTCACGTTTTTATTTATACAGATTTTTGAAATTTGAAATGAACAGTACTTTGAATTTTTATTAAATTTGTCTAATTTTGAGATTATTTATTCATATTAATGTGTCTTTAATAAAAGTTTTTAACAATGTAGCAAATTGAGTAAAATGCTAAGGCCATATATATATATATAAACGAAAAACAAGATAAAGAGAAGTAACTTTGACTTTAATTAATTAACTGCATAATTTCAGTTTTTTCTATTAAAGATAAAATTCGAATGAATCCCGCAACAACATATAAAAAAAAATATTTTTTTTTATTTATAAAAAGGCTAATTCGAATTTTAAAGAAACATTTAAAATATAAACTTTTGTAACAAAAAATGTTAGTGTGAATTTCCATTTCCAATACAAGTATTTAAATAATCTTAATTTCATAAAATTTCCAAATAAAAGTGAAATCAAGTGAATTTATTTTATAAGGAAAAAAAAAATATTTTTATTCGTTCAGAAACATGCAGTAAGACTCACATGAAAAGAGTTGTTGCTAATTTTTTAAGTATTTTCTAAATGAAAATAACATTTCGAAAAATTTATATTTATCTGAAAAATGTGAATTATTTTATCAGACAGGAAGTATTATTAATTGGTGATTTTCTTATTTAAAAAATTACAGTACGCTAAGTTTTGAATTTTTTTTATTATTGAAACAGAATTTTCTTTCTAATATTTTAATTCTTTGTCACATTTTTCTCTTTTGCCAAATTAAATTTCCTAAAAACAACAAATTTAAATAAAATGGTGTTTCAAATTTATTTTTCTCATAGTTTTCTAAACTTTTTAACTAAAGAATGTTTGATGTAAAAATTTTAAAGATTGTAGTTTTAACCATTTTTATATTAATGCAGAAATTTAGAGGTATAGGACTATAATTTATAATTGTATATAATTGACTTTAATGTATATATATGTATACAGAAAGAAGCCTAAAATAATTAACTATAAAATATAATATTAATTGGATCGTGGTCGCCTAGTTGGTCAGGGCGTCAGTCTCGCAATTGCCAGGTTTGTCGGTACCATTGCCGGCCATCTAAAGACCGTCGTGCTTACTATTGGCGACTGGGGCACCAAAATATGTCGTTGTCGCAATGTCCTCCATATTCCCATTCCAAATTAATACCTCTAGGGGTGTTAAGAGCCAGGCCTTATGTCTTCTCTGGCTTCCTAACTCAAAATTGGAAGACCCAGATGGTGCTGCCCTCTACGAACCAAAGTCGTACTTCCATCCTTGTGGATGCTCTGTTCAAAAACGAAAGAAGATCTTTCTGACTACATTCGCCCAGTCCAAGACGTTCGAGTTTGGCTTAATCAAGTATCATATGTAACAGCAACATTTATACGTTGTTTATAAAATTAATTATAACAAATGCGTATGTATTATGAAGCTATAAACGTGATATTACTAGTACTATTTATTTATATAATTTCTCGTACTATATTTATCTCCTTTTCACAATTTTTTTTTTAAAATTTCAGCATAAGTTTAAAATTGATAATCTTATTAATATTTTGTTACTTTCTTTTATTTGATGCTACTATAATTGTTGTTATTGCAGTTATTTCATATTATGCTCATTTTCGAAAAGTAAATTGTTGCTTTTAATCTTATATTATTGTACTTTTCTGAAGGATTAACAAGTTAAAATTATAGATGTTACAAACGGAAAAGTATGTTAACAAATTTATGTAAAATATTATACAACACCGGGTATGCTTTAAAAAGGAAATATTTGTTTAAGATCACCTAATGATGGCGAAATTTTTTTTAGAAAAGCAATGATTGATGTCTAATAGGGAATTAAAAAAACGAGTCAATAATTTTATGTTACAAATTCTTCAATTTATTGAATATATAATATTAATTCAATTTATTAAATTTGAATTACTACTTGCTTTATCAGATTTTCCTTTTTCTGACATACTATCTCTGGATTATATGATATAATGAGCAATTCTAAATTAGTAGTTGTAAGTGAATTCTGAATTTTAGAAAATATTCACGAAGAGGATATAATTTTAAAGAAATAATTAGTTCTTACACTTATTTCCCCTTAATCTGAAATCTAAATTATGTTATTTGTGTATATTAACGGGGAGTAGAATGTTTTAAGTTGGTCACAGACTCTGATATTTATATATTGCTATTTAATCGACTTTCCATATGAATATCAATAGAGGAGAAGTTTTGATGTCTCCATTTTTATGATACATGAATGCCTCCCATGGGTCTAAAACGTCTTATTAGAAAGAGAATGAGCATGGAATACTAAAAAAAATTACATATTTTTGCTGTCTGACTTCCCACAATGCGGTATTAAATCTGTCTTAACGGAAAATATTTCTCAAATTATGCGTTAGAAAATAGTAATAGTAATGTATAATAATCAAACAGCACGTATACAAGTTACATCAACTATAAATTGATAACAATTTGTTCCATATATTTCCAATCAAATTATTACCAGACGGAAATTCAATAATTACCAGTCTTGTTCATAAGATTGAGTTTTCCGTGAGTTCCATTATTATTTTTCGAAAAGAGTATATGTTTTTTTTTTTTTTTATTTTATTTATTTATTTTTTTTTTATTATTATTAAGATAAGGAATATAATTTTTTTGTATTCTTTGAAAATTTCTTTGGTGGAAGAAAAAGGATAAGAATACAAATCAACTAGTTTTAAAATAAATACAATTTTAAAATAGGAAAACTGAAGGAAATAAAATTTCCCCTTTAACATTAAAAAAAAATTGGTATGGAAAAAATTGAAGAAATTTATTTAATAAAAACAATAAAAAATGAAACATATTAATAAAGACAATCAAGTCTGAAATGTATGACTCATATCAATAAAGACAGTGAGTTTGTATTGACAGACACTAATTATGACATAAATAATATGAAATAATTCATTTGCCTATTTATATTTAAACTTTATAACTATACTGTAATTTTAATTTTCCTCTTCTGACGTTTCTTAACTAATCAACCTAGTCATTCATAATCATAAAGCAAAATGTATTACGACCTCGGAGAACCATCCTTTTGGTACCATTATTTTCTTTGGTCCTCAGATCAGTGACGATCAGCAGATAGATGTATCACATAGTAGACACTTGGCAACGCCAAGTCCGACGGTCAGTGACAAGGCGAATGAAGTCCGAGAGAGAGAGAGCGTCTTCCGTTTTTGAATAGAGCAACCTCATGTGAAAGTGGAAGTACGACTTATGGCTCATAGATGGCAGCACCATCGGAATCTGTCAATTTTGAGATTGAAACCAGAGAAGACCCAAAGCCTGGCTCCAGCCACTTCCAAAGGTATTAATTTGGAATGGGAACATGGAGGACATGGCGACCCGACATATTGTACGTTCCCCAGTCGCCATTAAGTGAACACGATGGATCTTCGGCTAAGCCGGAATTCGAACTCAACACCTTTCGACAACAAGAACGACGCCCTAACCAACCAGGCCCCCGCTGCCCTATATAAATTAGTAAATTAGCGAACATTTTAGCAAATAAAAGAAGTGATAATATTCTTACAATAACCCACCATTACTTTTCCCATTCTTAGAAAAAATAAGTATTGAAGCCAAAAATGAAATAAGCTTTAAAGATTCATAACAGCAATCCTTATCATTCATGTTTTTTTAATCAAGACATATTTATTTAAATGAAAAATAAGCTTCTAAAATTAATAAAGCATCAGTTCATAAATTATTTAAAAATTATTTAACTCACAAATATTTTGTAGATGTAGAGTTGAAGTTTTCGACATTCATAGATTTCATAAAAACAAATTATAATTATTTTGTTAAAATTTTTAAAATAAGCCTTAATGCATTGAAAAGTTTTTTTTTAAAAATTAATTTCGTTTCTTAAAATGCAAATAATAATTTGATGAATAAAATGTGTTGTTATTAAAAAAAATACTATGTTATCAATATATGGAAAAAAAGTTTGAAATAAAATAATTAATGTCTTTTAATTATTTGAATGCATACTTTCGTAATTCTATGGCATCCATTTAAAGGAAATCATGGTAAATAAATGATTAATCTCTTCATAAAATGCGTTTAACGTGATTATATACATGTACATATAACACAATTATTGTCTATATTTCTTCTTTGTACAAATCGTTTCAATTTTGTATAAATTTTATGGTTTTTATTTTATGACACACATTTTCACTATCTTTATTCTGAATCTTTTTCAAAAGCTTTACTTTGGTCACTTCCCTTCTTTATGTTTCATATGAAAATTATTAGCAGCTGACAAAAGTGACTTGAATCTTAACGCAGTCCAGTTTCTTAAAACCTGAACGCATTTTTGTGCTAATGATTCCGTTAGAAGTGCTCTGTGAATGTTATCATAAATCTATAATGAATCAATTACATCTTAACATATAAGAGCGATTCGGTTGAAGGAGTTCGTCTTTTATAAGATGATCACGTTTCAAACTCTTTGTCTAAATATGATTTGATTGCTATTTGCGTAAATTAGAATAACACAAAACTAGATTATAAATAGATTACCACCTGTCAATTTTTATCAAGGATATGTAGCTATTTATATATTATGCTTGAGTCTCATTCATAAAAAACATATTTAAATAAATTTATCACGTATTGATGGTCTTCTTTCTAGCAGAAGAACCGCCAGTGTTTGTTGATAATCTCAAACAATGTAAATAGAAATGATTTTTTGTGTTGCCTATTGCATTGTAACTTATATTTAAGGGTATCAATCAAAGATGTTCAAATCTCTACTATTGAGTACTTAAATTTTTCAAACAAATGTTTAATGAATTCGTAAAATATTTCTATAAACTCTGTTTTGTTCATTCGATATTTCAAGTGAACAAAAGAACTAATTTTATAAAAGTTGGTATATCGTACATCAAAAAACTGATTATTTGTCACCACATAAGCTGAATGCTAATTGATGAAAATTGTTGTAAGGAATTTTAATGTTTATTTAAATATCGTAGAAAATAATTTTCAAGCAGGCTTAATATTGTAAAAATTTATTGAAGGAAAAAAGAAATTGGTGTTTGATCTAGTGGATTATTAAATCCTTCTAATGCAGCAAAGTTAATTGGCGATACGTTAAATTGAAACTTATTTCACATTTACCATTTAAAATGTGCTAACAATTTTGAATTAGATGAACCACATAATATGGTATCTATCTGCATGTTTGTGAATATAAATAAATGGATATTATTTAAAGAAAGATATTTAATTCTGAAATATTAATTAAATAAAGGAAGGATAAGACATACAAAAATATGTATACTCAAGATACATCACATACATATATCCATATATAATTATATATTTTTCAAACATATGTTCTCTTTTTTATGTACACTCAT